>APFE030382143.1:0-18472 GCA_000404065.3 Pinus taeda | reverse complement strand
TTATGAGATAATGAGCCCCATTCTAATGAAATCAATATTATTATCATGCTACTCTCATTTATTATCTTACCTTTTCTATATTTACCAAAGTTAGTTGGATGATCTGTGTCTATGATCAGAGATTCACATTGCATACATGTATTTGTTTCAAACCCTAGAAGGTGTACAAACTTTTTTCTATGAGAGAAGGAAGGTTTTTGAGCTCGGGAACTTAGTTTTCCTCCATCATCAAAAGGAGATATCGTCTCCCACCAACCAAACTAAGTGTTACATTAATATGATACTTTATCGTTTTAATAGGATACTTAAATCATATGAATAATGTGAAGGATGAATTTTTTTACATTTTTTTCTGATCTATGTGTTGTAATGTTAGAATATCTTACATTAAATCCTTCAATAACACTATCTATTGATTTGTACATTTTGGCAACCAACAATAGTGTCAAGTTTCAATTATCACTATCCTTAACAAGATTGTATTTTTTTTCTACTTCCTATTTTTCTAATTTTTATACCCTTGAATTTTGGATTTGATTTGTTGTTGATATGGAGCTTATTTGGTACCAAATAACATGTCAAATTTCCTTCAAGCGTTGCCTTGAAATCTGGGAAAGTTTGTAAAAATAAAAAATAAAAAAATATCTGGCGAATTCCTAAAAAATAGGCTTTAAAGATCGATTTGAATCTTCCAAACCATGACACATGTTAAAAAATGAAAGATGTTTTTTTAAATCTATTCCCAACCAAATCCTCTCTCATATTTGAAAAATTTGTTTTAATTTTCTCAAAAATTGTGCTCAAAGTTAATGACTAATACAGGAAATCATTTAATATTTGAATCGTGAAAAATGAGCTTCAAGTATTCATTCGTATATCCCAAACCATGATAAATGGGTAAAACATGAGAGAATATTTTTTAAATTAGCCCATTCCCAACAAAATCATCTTTTGGTTTTCAAAAAATAATTTCTAGTTGTTTGGAATCTCTGCTTGAAGAGAATAACTAAAAAAAGTAAAAAATGGAGTGCTATAGAAAATACAATTGTCAACAAATTATAGATCATTGTTTGCATCATCTTTCCTAAAAAGGTCTTATACGAAATCATGAAAATGATATGGATTGAAAGGAACTCTTTACTCTTCACTTCTTTTGGCATCCCTCCTTTACGAGGTGATTTATATATTCAAATTTCATCACACAACTTTTCATACATGAATCTATGCAACTCATATTGAGGCACTGTCACAACCAAGTTTTGAAAGCCATTAGAACTTTCTCAACATCACCTTGCATGTAGGTGTATGATGTCCATGTCTGAAATTTACTTTTTAGTTTATGCTTGAAGCTGACTATTGTTGCTTCTGGAAGTTTGCAGCTATGAGCAAGATGAGTAGTGCCCTTTATAGCATCCATTCTTGTTTAGACGTAGTATTTATGTTATAGAGTTCAAAGGTGCTTCATTTTGAGCATACCACCATGGAATTCTATAAGGAAACATCACATTCATATTTTCCATCAAATACTTGTGCATTTACCAAACTTCCATAATTTACATACATGTCAATAATTACATTTCCTACATGGTTATATGAATCGAGCCTACTTTGGATAACAAAAGAATGGGCCTACATTTCAATTGCTAGGTTGGGACATGCTTTAAGAACACTAGAAAAAATGAATGTATCTATGCTCATGATTGAAAATTTCATTTGTAAAAAAAACATAACGGATTCCTTGCCATCTCCATTTTGTGTAAATATTTAAATGCTAGCATTCCATGAAATATATCTCCTTCAACAATTGTTCCATAATTATATGTGCATTTGACATTTAAGAAAAATTTGAATGCGTCCCTATAAAATCATTATTCACAAATACATAAGAGTCAAACCCATTCTCTTTTACATGGCATGGATATCTTTTCCTTGCTGCAAGGCTTCTAGGTGAGCACATGATGGAAGGACACTTGTAACTGTTACCACATCTAACTTCGTACCAAACAATTCCATTGGAGAAAATGGTTCCAATTCCTTACAAACACATCCATTCTAAGCATAACCTTATTATGTGAAAATGGATTCTCTTTCCATCCTGTAGAGGTGGTGGTTGACTACATGCCCTCTAGGTGCAAGGAAATGTACAATTGTCAAGTTTCCTACATGCCAATTGCATTTGGTTATGGAGTGATAGTATTTCATCATACAACCCACTCATGGTACTCACTCTGATCATTGTATTCCATAGCAATATGTCTCATTCTAGTGTCTTATGAAACAGTTGGCCTACATAAGCAGAAATTTTTTCAGTTGGCATACATACTCATAGTTTGGTTTGTATAAAATGTTATTTATTGGAATTTCGAAATTTTGGTATGAATTTGTTTCCAAAATTATAAATATTGCAAATTTGAGAGGACTTCAAAAAATTTTAATTGTTGCATGTGTCATTGTTATTTATTCACATTTTAAGGGCATGTCCATTTGAATTTTTGTGTTTTCTTTCTTACCAAATTAAAGATGATTGTTTACACCAATTACATTGGTGATATAACCATTATATGCACCATGTGAGAGATAATACAAACACCATGTTAAGCACTTCACTCTCCACCTGAAAAAAGAACCACAGGGGCTTGGCCTTGACCCACTTATAGGTGCATTGAGAAAGGTATTGATAGAGCTTTGCAATTTTCTCTTATCAATCGTCAATAATAACAATGGTAAATATAATGTTCTTATTCAAACTTAACAATTTAGTTTTGTTATTTGTTTTTAATTAATGGATTATATAAGACCAGCTTTGACTTGGAATCTCTACCTTGTACCCATCTCTCATTTATAATATTTGTATTAAAAATTAACCTTTTGATTTCTCTTAAAGACATACTTTGCTTCTCATGAGAATATTGTTTGAATAATGCTTTAAAATATACTTACCTTAGCTTTATGACAATGGCACAATTCACTTTCAACTATGGAATCTTCCCAACCTGTGGATACCAATTTTTTTTTGGGTGTGGCTTGTATCATTGCTTCTACTACAAAGTTGGTTAAATTTTTTTGTGATAGACCATGGTGCATAGGCTCTTCCTTATAGATTGGAATACACTCTTAGTGGATTTGATAGACCTTTGGCCTTGGATTTTCATCACCAAAGTGATGTCACCCTCATCACTCTCCATTGTGGATGCATATTCTAATAGGACACCGTTGTCATTCCAACAATGAAATGGCGTCAAATCCAATCATGTTGTAGACTTGGCACCACAAACCATGTTTCAAAGATATGCGTATGAATCATGCATGGATTCTTACAATTATGTGGGTATACATATGAGCATTTCTACCCTCATATCCATGGTCGTAGATGGTTGATTATTGCATCACAGGTGCATGGGATTGGCATTTTGTTGCATAGATTTCTATGATACTTGGGAGATCATTGTCAAATCAAAACAATAGTCTATCTATGAATCATGTGCAACAATGAAATAGAGTGTCAGGGAGGCATAATTAAAAAGAGTAAAGGGCACATGCATGGTGAAGGCATGCATGCACCAATCTTAGTTTGTTTCCAGTTTTGCCACCAAATTTCTATTGTTTCAAACTTAGAAAACTGTAGTTTAGCTTAGTTCTTGTTTCAGATCACTTGAGTTTTTGAGTTGCTATTCTATTTTGATTTTTTTTGCTAGTTTTGGGAAAGAGAAATAATTCAGATTGATAGGGCATTGATCCCAAAGAAAACATTTAACCATCAAGTGCACTTTGTACTAGGAACATGAATGGAAGTGGCCAACAACTATTACTCAAAACATCAACTAGATATGATAGTGGTCTATTAATCCAATGCTTAATATAATCTACACTTTGCAACTATTTGTAGAGAGATGACTTCGGAGCTAAAGTTCCTCAAGTTTGAGCTGAGGGTTGGACATAAAGGTTCCATGGTCATAATATAAATAAAGAGATATGGCATCATATAGAAACAAGGTGGTGGGCTAACATCAATGTGAAACACAATTTCTTTGTGAAATTTAGTTAAAAATTAGTGATCGTGTTTTGAATTCATAAGTCTGTAACACCACATGTATGTTTTCCATGTTTACATGAACCCATTACTCTTTGAAATTTAGGATATGATTTTAACTCATATATAATGTAATTTGAAAACTTGTTCTTCACTACTATCATGTTGTTCTTGTTCTTGAAAATCATAAATATGTTGACATTATTGTTCAGTGTCAAGGGATATTAGAAGATGAGAACATCAAGGGAATTATACTTCAATTTCTCATGGAAAAGCACAAGTCAAAAAAAAAAAAAAATAGAAGGTAGTTTCTCCATATGCTAGAATTTTTTTGAAATTTTTAAGGTGCTTCCATTCACCTACAATCATTGCCTCCCAATTAAGGCATTTCAAGCATCCCATATAAATGGTCACAACATAAGAGGTTAATAAGACAATATACACTAGCATATATCTACCAATCCCTAAAGATGGCACACAGCTTGTTGTGTCTTTACTCTTGCATAGCGCATATTTCAAGGAGCCATCCTCTTTTCTTGGGTATAGATCTTGTTATAAGTTATTAAAATTTTTTTAGATGGATCTATGCTAGCAAGCCCACCTATCCTATGGATATACTTGTTGGCACACCTATTGAGGTTTGTTACACATTGAAGGGGGTGATTGGAGAGTTTGGAGGAGGAAGTTCTAGTCACTAGAGTTTTTTAGTGTATGGTTACAAATTATCAATTTTATTCATACTAATGTGGATAATTCATATTGAAGAAAATTCATGTCGACCCTTAGACCACTCTTACTTGGTCAAAGAAGCATGAAAAGAGTGCAGCCTTACTAGATGGGATGTCTTTCATTTATGTATAGACATGGCATAACTTCCACCTATTTCATGTTTACTATTTATTGTTTGACTTGTCTATTAGAAGTTGATTAGTAGATTAACATGTGTTAAGGAGTTGGTTAGAGTAAAAAATGTATCTAGAGAATAATATTATTGTTTTATTATGAGCATATGGAGCTATAACTTTATTTAAAGAGTAGCTCTCTCCATTGTTATCCATGGTTGTAGTTGAGGAGTTTCCCCTTGAGATTTGTTGATTATCTTGAATGCAATGCAAGTTGAGGATTTATATTATGAGGTACAATGCTTTTGGTTCAATAGTGTTTAACATAGATGTAATAATTTCTTGCATCAAATGCATTCATGAAGGGATATAATCCAATTAACCTTGTTTCCAGTTAGAAGAATTTAATTGGGGTTCATTACCCCATTGAATATTTGTGTTTGTTGTTGTAAAATGTCATTATATGTTTTATTTATTAATTAATATTAGCCACAAATTACATGATATTGTACTAGACACACCCTCATGCATGTTTGAAGAGTTTGCTTCATCCAAATTTATGTTTTGGTGGATAACAAGTCTACAAGATAGGACTATTGTAGGTTCTTTATTTGGGCTACATGTTTCCTTACCACAATAAGGAAACAACCTAATTTGGTGCCAAATAATATGTTAAATTCCCTTCAAGTGTTGCCTTAAAATCTGGGAAAGATTGTAAAAATAGAAAAAAATCAAATCTCATGAATTCCTGAAAAAAAGGCTTTAAAGATCCATTTGAATCTTCCAAACCATGACACCTGTTGAAAAACTAAAAGACATTTTTTAAAATCATCTCATTCCTAAAAAAACCTCTTTCATATTTGAAAATTTCATTTTCAGCTTCTCGAAAACCACACTCAAAGTTAATGACTAAAATAGGAAATCATTTAATATTTAAATACGGAAAAATGGGATGCAAAGATTCTTTCGTATCTCCCAAATTGTGATACCTGTGTAAAAACCAAGAGATTTTTTTATAAATGAACCCTTTCCTAACGAAAAATTATTTTTTGTTTCCAAAAATTCATTTCCATTTGTTTGGAAACTCTGTTTGAAGACAGTAACTAAAACAGGGAAAAAATAGAGTGTTATAGAAAAATTTTGGTAGCGTTTTTGCTCTGCACTTCACACTTGTCCGCCATTCCTTCGTTGCAAAAATATCAAATTTTTATACGACAAGTGGAATAAAAAAATGAATATATTCCCTCACACATTCATCATACCCCACTTCAAATTCAATGTTTAATATTGTTTACTGGCAATTTTAATATGATCTGTTGAAATCATTATAGTTTATGGATTTTATTTTGGTAGTGCCACGTGTTGAATGACATGTCTCACATGCTATATGTTGATTTTGAAGTGCCTCCCTTATCATATTACATATCATTTGATTCCTTCTATTTTGGCAGTGCCTTCATCTTATAATGTTAGAATTGACACTACCAAATTAAAAAGACAACGTTCATAAAAACTTGATAGAACCTAGACTTTAGGACCCCAATTGAGCAGACCCCAAAACTTTGAATGCGATAGCATGTACTATCCCATTCTATAGAAACAATGAGGTATTCTCTTATGTTTTTGAAAATTGTCCTTCTTGACTCGTGCTTGTATATTCTTCTCATCATATATTTTTTTCTCAAATTTTTGTTATGATCCACTTTTCCACTATAAGGACACTTATAAGTCTTAGTGATCACTTGAGTCATCAGTACTGCTACCATCATGATTCTTAACAATATTTCCTTGGCCTTGAATTTCCCTGTGAAATCCTTTTCTGAACCTTCATTCCCACAACTATTTCGAAACTTCTTTTTCCAGCTGTCTTGCTATCATAGTTTAGTGCTCAAATCACCAAACTTCAACTCAATATCTATAAAAGTATTATTAAGGGTTTCAATAAAATACTAAAATTAGGTTTTTCAACTATTGAGAGTGATTACTTCCATATAGTATTCCATTTTATGTCCCACAACATTCTACTATCCTCCAAGAACTTGTGTCTTCAACAAATGATGCTGCAAAGATGCACTTTCATCCATTTTGCTTAAAAGCAATAAATTTTTACCTTTCTTTAAAGTTTCATGTAAATCCTATAGTTGCTTCCAAATATTTGTTGTATCACCTTCGGCTTGCACTTTGGAAAGAATTTCAATTTTTTATTCTGCCCATCAAACTTGTTTTGATTATTTCATACAATTGTTGGTCGTGTTTCTTTACCCAACACAAGATGATCCAAATTCCTGTCCTAAAAATTGTAGACTTTTGGTGATCCTCTTACGCTATGTTAGACAAACTAGCCATTAGAGCACAAAAATTGAACCTATATGCTACTAAAAAAAAAATTTGCAACTAAAATAGAGACTTGCAGTCAAGGAAACTGTGCTTTTACCCATAGTTAAATATTGTTTTAGATAATATATTGTTGAGGGTCTGGGAACTTAACTGAAATGTTGGGTAGGACATTATAAATTATTGGACAAATAATGGAAATGATATCAAAGATCCATAACATGTTTTACTAGAACTAATCGAAAGCTCTAATATCCTTTCTCTATCTTCTGTGTTGTTAATTGATTTTACAACACTTCCAAAAAATTCAACACTCCTATGATTCCAATTGATTTGGAAACACTTTCTCAAACCACTGCTTTTGTTGCACTGTCCAAATATTTGGTAGCACTTCTTTTAGGATAACTATGTTCTTACATTTCCTAAGGAATTGATAGCACCTTTTACAAACTTTGAGCTCTTGCTCTTCCAGAGAATTTGGAAGCACTCTCTTAAAATCTCTGCCCTTCTAAAACTGATTCTCAACCTTCATTCAATGGAATTTCCAAACCCACTTCAAATGTATCCATTCAAAAGGTGTTGATCGCATTCTAGAATAGGGGGTATGTCTCAGCTTGAATGTCACTTTAAAATCACACAAAAGCTCAAATTTGACTACTCTAGGACATGGTTGCATTCCTTCATACTTCGACCAGCGATCTTGCAAAGATTGAAAGGTATATTCAAAGTATAAAAAGGGAAAAACCCCACATACATAAAACATGAAAATGTGTAGTTGCTACAAGCTCACACATATAGCTTTATGCAAAACTCAATGATACATCCACTCATGGCTTTGAATCAATACAGAGAAAATTGAAGGAAAATATGAGGTGTACCAAGTTTTAAAAGGATCAACAGTGCATAAGTAGAATCACAATTTAACTATGGAAACTTCAATCAGACCATGCTGGTAGATTCCTCCATGGTTCTGCATCATCAAAAAAAGGATGAATTTGCAAATACATTGTTTCTTCAATCCTCTACACTTTGTAATGCACAATAATCGTTACGTGAACACACATTCAAAATCGTTGCAATCCACGCATGCGACTACACCAAGGCACAATCCTTCAAATTTTGAAGAGCGATACAATGAGAGTTGAAAAGGAAAAAGAAGAGATTGGTTGAATCTGTTACAAATCTTTGATACCAAAATTGATGCAGGGTGAATCATGAACTTTTGGAAACGCTTCTCAAAACCTTTTCACTCCTACATTGCTAATTGATTTGGCAGTGCTTTCTCAAAACACAACTTATGTTGCACTGTCAAAATATTTGGCAACACATTCTCAATATGGTATCTTTATACATTAAATGGATTTCAAAGCACCTTCAATGCTCAATGTTCTAGTCATATTCATGAAATTCAATTCCCTCCTATTGTTGCTGCTACAACACCCTCCAAAATTTTGGCCTACACCCAAATTCAGAGCCTACTTTGACTTTGCTTGTTGTCTCCGTAAGTATTAAGAGTTATCACATGTGTTTTCTTTAAGTATTCTTGCTTCGTTTGAAAGAAAATCAAAGTTTCGTCTTCTAGCATGGCAAGTGTCGCACATCACATATATGTGGTTTTGTTTTGTCTCAAGGGTTAACCTTGGTGTTAATGAGTAATTGTTACCATATAGACATGTATCACACTCATTCCAAAAGTTTCAAGCAATGTCACACAAGTATCATCATTGTTATCGAAAAGTGTACCTTTAGTGTTACACTTGGGGAAAGCCATCACAATGTTGTCGCATTGAGGGATGTATGGTGTTCATGTGTTCTAAGTGATCTATGTTGCATTATAAACTATTCTAAGCATGTGATCATACTTAAGTTTTATCATTGTTCACTTTGGTCTCATTGATCCCACATTTAGCCAAATCCGGAAAAGTTCTTGCCCGAGCAACTTGGCCTCACTCAACCATTGCGAACTTCACACTATGTAGCCTTAGTCCTCAAGCTTCAACCTTGCCTCTTGGCACTACACAATGTGAAGTCCTTTCCATCCATAACTGTGCATTGTGTAGTCTTAGTGCTCAGCCTCAGCCCTTGAGCTCTAGAACTGTGCAACCCCTACCTCTAACCATCCTCTTATGCGTACTACGCAGTCTCAAGAAACAAACCTCAAATTTAACCTCTTGAAGTACGCAATTGCATAATCCTTTGGCCTCTGTCCCTCAAAAAATACGCAGTGGGAAACCTCAAGACTCAAGCGTTCATCCTAACATCTTGATCCCCTCAATTGTGCAAATGTCTTGCCCTAGCCTGCCTAAACTATGTACTATGCAGTATCAAGGCTCATTCCAGGCCACTAACCTCCTAAGTTGTGCAACTGCGTAATCCTTGAGCCTAATTCGCAACCTATCACTTAGTTCCGGCTCAGTCAGTAGTTATCATGAAGCATGCTAGACTAGGGGTTTATCAGACTGATTTCATCTTGTCATGAGTGGATTTCAGTTGCAGGTATTCTATGATGTTATGATAGGATGATGATGAAAGAGGTGAAGAAGGAGACCCACCTAGAAGACATATTTCTAGATGTAAAGATAAATTGATCAATCAAGAAGGACAAAGGGACACCAGATTGCAATAGCAGGTGGAAATCAAGATCACATTGAAGACTCCCTATGTTCATGTTTTATCTTTCAAGAAGACATAAAGAAAGCAACAACAAAGAATGGCTTGACATTTCCATGTCATCATGCATTCTATGTCATCAGTGTCATGTCATGTCATGCCATGCCATGAGTCATCATTTGCCACATCATTTTCGGATTATGTAAATTCAATATTAGATAAATGTAATGTACAGTGGAACTCCAAGAGTCACCAATAGAATGTGAAAATTCATGAAGGAGTCAAAGAGTCATAAAGAAGTAAAACAGTCATGAGGGTAGTCCAAGAGTCACAAGTGAGGTGAATGGTCACCCCATTTTTTATATATACACACCCTCATAGCTCATGCAAACGAATTTTTAGCTTAGCTCCTCTTACTAGGAATTAGAGAGGAAAATAGTTCTTTTGGATTAGCCAGTGGTTTCTCTAATGCTCCACTATTGGGGCTAGTGGTATTATTGTCTTGATGTATCTTGGAAATTTTTCATAATTTCAAAGCTCATTGAGCCAACACACTTTCATGCATATGTCATAAATATTGTAGGACTATTCTTTGAATGTTTGTGATGTATGTTTTTTTCATCTGTACTAAGGAAATTGAACTATTTCAGTGGCTTTGATACTTATCTTGTTGAAGGTGTGAACTATTTCTGTGGCTTTGATACTATGTGAACTCTTTTGCTATTTTTAAATGATTCATTCATATGTATATGCTCGTGTGTTCTTAATAGATTAGTACTATTACTCTTATTTTAAAGGCTCACTTTTCTCTCCCCTTTCAGTAGAAGAACCATGATCTGAAAGTACTTGTGCATTACTATCTCGTGTTGAACATTGTAATTAAGGCATATCTTTAAGAATATATGGCAGCCAGGCCTTATTTCTGAAAGGGCTCCCACACCAAACAATGCAAAGTCTAATTGGGACATTTCATCAGGGAGAACCCCTTGCATGTTAGCAAGTTCCAGATTTGTCAACAACTCCACAATGCTACAATGCTTATGCTATCACAACGATACCATTTCAGGCCCTTGATATAATCAAACTAGAAATGCCTTCTCTATCAAAGTTCTTGGCTATGCTCCTGATTATTTTGTGTGAATCCTCTTCTTGGAATCTGAATCTGTTTACCTCGAATCCACAAGGTTGCTCAAAATTTTTCTTTATGATTTGGCGGTGTCTTCTATGAACTTCTGTGACATAATATGACTTTTCCCTTAAAATCGGTACCACCTCACCACAGATTCTAAACTCAACCCTTTAAGCATTAGAGAAATTGCGAGGTAAAAAATGGGTCTAAAAACAAAAATGTACAACAAAAATCAACTTTATTAAAACCCATAGGATTAAATATGATGATTTCAACCATGGGGGATGATTCACCATTTTTAGATTAAAAAAAAAATATCTTCTCCCTACGATTTTAATCAAATTTCAAGCGGGAGCACTCGTTAAATGCAGAATTTAATTTTTCATCCAAGGAGTACCCATGTTGCATAATTTTGATGGACCCCACTACACGAAAAATGTGAAATACATGAAAAAATGTGATTGCAATCACGTTTTTTCATGTATTTCACATTTTTTGTCTAGTAGGTTCCATTGAAAGTATGCAACATGGGTACTCCTTGGGTGAACAATTAAATCCCGCATCCAACAAGTTCTTCCGCTCGAAATTTGAGTAAAATCATAAGGAGATAAGTTGAAATACGAGTTGAAATACAAGTTTTTTCTTTTTTCCCTCTAAAATTTGATGAGGTAATATAATCTTATTTTATTTTTTCCACTATTATTTTATATTATTTCTTAGTAGGCCCATTTTAGACCTCAAAATTTCTCTAACGCTAAACTTTAGGTGCGTAAAAACTTACCCAACCATTCAAATTGCACCATAAATTTATGAATGATTACCTACCATACAATCTTGAAGTTCACCAATCGTAAACCCCTATGTCTCGATCTCTGCGTTTGATTCAAACTCTCTTCTTCTCTCCTCATACAATTTTCTATTTCCTTCTTCCCTCATTTACCAGAATTTGCAACCCAAATACACAAATAATAAGAAAGGGTATCAATTGTATTAAAAAGTAGGGTGCTTTATCGTGCCTTGGTTTAATGGTGTTGTAAAGCCACACCTCTAGAGATGGTGATACATCGTATTCTAAAACCATGGATTTTGTCTTAACTTCATGTGCTCAAATCACTGTATAAATTACGCATTCCTTTATGACCTTGTTGTAGTGAAATCACAACACTCCCATTTTAACTTATTATTTCATAATAATAATGGGGACCCTTTTCATAAATTTTGGAGAAATAATTTTTTATAATTTTTCCTTTTGGTTGTACGTCAATTTTGTGATATTTTCATTTTCTTTGGAATTCCATTATGATTGCTCCATTGCATTTTATTTTTCTCTATCGTTCCATAAATTCTCGTTTTATCTCATTTGGATGCACGGTTTGCAAATGACGCTCATCCAAAGTTCGGTGAGATTTACCACGTGGGCTAAAAAATGTACAAAATGCATATCATTTTAATTTTTGTAAATTAATTAATTATTAATTGTAAATACTGATTTTTAATTATTTTTTATTAATTAATTAATTTTTACTAACATTCCTACAAAACCACCGTAGTCAGATTATAGAATGATTAAAATTATATGTTATCTAATTTCAAAAGCAAATTAAAATTCCAAATTATTCAAACTTTCGAAATCCCAAAATTCAAGCGGTTGTAATTTTCATATGATCAGAACTTTAATCATAAAATGGTTATATTTTTTATTCGGAAAGAAAATCCCACTCCATGTGGCCCTCCTCTCCTCCTCACTCCCTCTCCTGGTCTCAGAGGCTTGAGATGTCGTAACTATTATTTTAATTCACTTCCCCTCACTCCTTCTCCTGACCTCAAAAGCTTGTGATCTCGTAACTATTATTTTAATTCACTTCTGAAATCCCAAGCTCCAATTTCCCTCTTCACACACCTTACGTCATCATACCTCACCTCATTTAAAAAAATTATATTTCATAGCCAATTGGACCCAATTGAACCACTCAGAACCATTAAATCAAACAAATATGAGCTTAATTGGGGCTCTGACCAGGTGGTTTCCCTTACATGTCGATGAGGTCATTTTTGACCATCAACATTTTTGACGCTAGAAGAAAGGTCTGCATTAAATTGTTTCTTTGAAGATTTTTTTGCTTTAAGATTTTATCTTATTACTATGTCTTCACTTAAAATACCTCCTTGGAGTTTCTTTATTGGACCTCACCCAACTACTACTCCGATAAAGGCAGTCCAAACCCTATCTAAGGTAAAATATAATGATAAGTCATTTTCTTTTAATCATCTCCTTCAATTTAGTTTAATTGCAAAAAAGTGAATATTGATGAAGATATTATTTGCGGTATCTTCACTCTTACTTTGGTAGGTAAATCCAAATATCGGTGCTTATCTCTTCTAATTGCCTTTGTACATAGCTGGGACGAGTTTTCGAAGATTTTCCTTCATGCATTTCGGGAATATGATTATGAAAATGTGTGTGATCAGTTAGAATAATTGAGACCTTGGATGATTTTTACATTAGATTTAGATTAACTTTAATGCAATTTTGGTCCAAATATTTTCCTCCTCAATTTCAATTACCTGGATAGTTACAACATTTAGTGTCTTTATCATGTGATAATTATGAAAAACTAGAAAGCATATCCATTGTTGATAAAGAATCAATTATTCAAAATGACAATGTTGATCTTTCACAAAACTAAATTTCAAACACTACTAATCAACAAACAGAGATTGTTGTTGCTCAAATAAATGATGCTTATGCTAGAATTGATCCAAATTTACATAATCTCGATGAAGTAGAAATTCGACAAGAGGTATTGTGCATTAGCAATAATCAACATCAAATAAATCAACAACAATTAAATTAGCCAGATAATGTTAACATTGCACAAAATGTTATAATTAATTTAGAATTTTCTTCCGCTGATAATAAATTGCAAGTCATGGAGCAACTTAACAAGAATATGCAGATCGATCAAATGCACAAAAAATCTGTTTTTTATGAAGAAATTGATCAGGAGTCAAAAGTTTGCAATGTTGAAGAATCTGAATTATACCTTTTAGAAAATGAGAAATTTTCTGTAAAGAGAGAAACTTTCAAGTTTTTATCTTCAACCTCTTATTTCTGTCTCTATCCTGATCTTTTAAGTAATGGTGATTTAATTGTTAATCAATTAACAGACTCCCTAGACACAAGTTTAATTAAAAAAAAAAAAAGAGTTGTTACTAATTTATTTAATGTTGAATTACCATCTAATTCTGATTTTGATAGAGAAAATTTAATTAATATTTACAATGGTCCTGGAGATTCCTCTTATCTTGCATGTGATCTTTTGCCTGGTTATGATTTATTCCATTCAAAGGAACAAAATTTAATGAAATAATTTATAATGAAGACTTAAAACTGAAAATGTTGAACCTTTTTTCTCTTCAGAAATGGTTTTGTCCGACTCTCATATTCCCAATTCCTTAAGAAAATCTATTTTTGAAGATGAAAAGAGCACTAATAAAAAAATTATTTCGGTCCATTCTCAATCATTCAATCATCATACTGATTTCAGTAGTTATGAATCCATTCCAATTTATGATTCATACAATGATGAGACAGTCTTTTTAAATCATAATCTTGAAATTTTCTCATCCTCGCAAGTGAATGCAAACAATGATTTTAACTTCACAATTTCTGGTGGCACTTGTGGAAAGGGAGTTTGTGCAAATGAATCCCAGTCGTGTTGTATTAAAAGAAGCCTTGTATTACATAAGGCATGAAGTTCAAATCAATCGCTTTGTCTTGTAATGAATTTACTATTTTTTTTATAATAATTTTTAATTAATTAATTTCATATTTTTAAATTAATTTTAGTATTTTTTTTTTTTTTTTGTAATTCTTGGTAGGACCATCCATTTTCTATTATATATATAGGGAAAATTTACACCACAAAATTTTACCCAGTGGCCTCAACTCGCCCTGAGGGGAAACCGAGTCTATTGGCCATTGGTCAGCATTATACACCATCCAAAAACAAAACTTCTTCAGTCGTTCTAGCAAGGCTAGGTAAGTTTCAGTCTCATGACCACATACTGTATAACTATGACAACTGGAATTTTAAATGCTATCCGCATAAACAAAAATTAAGCATAGGAAGACTAATATTTCTTAACATTTTGTTGCTCAGAGTCTGAGGCTACTGGGGCAAGATCATCAACAGTTAATTCTGGCATTTCGAAGAGCTCCACAATGCAAGGGATGTTTCGGTCAATACGGTCCATCCTAATGTCTTGTTTGTGCAGTTGAAATAGGATCTTATCCATGTCTTTTTTGTAATTGGGAAGGCCCTGCATTGTAACTGCCATCCCCACATAAATTTTCTCCATTTCTTTTCCAAGTAGACTTTTCATCAGAAAATACAGGTACAGGGTGTGCTTGAATTGTGTAATTTTCCCTCTTATGGTCCCCAGGTGAGGCACCATTGTTCTCCAGACTTCTATTTCATCATCTAGTTCCATTTCATGTTTTACCTAGTCTTCCCAATCGTCTATCAACTTTCTAATACCCTCATTTGTTTCCTCCTTGTATGTCGCGGCTGCCTCAGCTATGAATTGCTTGGCGGGCTTATGACCTGTGGCCTTCTGTCTTGCTTGGTCATTTGGCTTCCCGGGAGTCTGGTCCCTTGTATCCATGGCCACATCCATGTTTTTTTGGAGCCATGCCCTATTGATTTCTGCCCTGTATACATTCCAACATTGTTAGCTTCATTGTTTCATTCACCTCAATGCGACGCAACTACACTAACCTTACTTCACTGCCCTGCCTAGCGTGCGATAGGCTAAGGTATCCCTGTGCCCACAGGTGGGCAGTGGAAGTGGGTTCCAAGCAGGATTCCCCTATTTTATTACCATGCCTCTCTCCCTTGCCAAGGTGCGGAGGTTGGTCATCCCCTTGCGGCCATGGCCTGGCACTCAGACCCATCTGGAGCCAGGCATTGTAATTGCTATCATACCCACAAGCCCTTCCCTCTGCTAGCAATTTCCTATCCAAGTTATGCTCACCTCTCTGCCTCTGAGGCCACCCAGGGTCCCTGGCTGCTCCCGTATGACACTACATTTCCATTTTCCCGGTTTGCTCAGCCAATTTCCCACCCTGCTAACGTCCCAGCCCCCTGCATGCAATTCTCCCTTACCTCGCTCAGCTACACAAAGTTGCCCAAGTTTGGCTTTCCCTTCAGTCCCCATACCCTCGGTCTGGTAATTCAAGTAGGGTCTTTTTTCTAAGCTCCACTCAGTATCAATCATGCCATAGCCACAACTTTTGCTTAAAAGCAAAATAAAAATCACGCAGAGCTGAGCCATAGCCCCCACTTGCCTTCGCCGGTTCCTCCCTAGCTGGGCTAAGCCCCTTTGGGGTGGCTTCATGCCTCTCCCTCCTCCCCAGTGAATCTCCCAGCAACTCATGGATTCCCCTTGAACCAAACCAAAACTTATGAATTGAACAAGGGTGAGACTAAACTACATACCAGAGATTCGTCGCTTTCTCTTTTTCCATTGGAAATTAATAGACATACTATAAGCCAACAGAGAGATAGAGGGTAACTGGACCCAATTGAACTAGTCAAAACCACTAAATCAAATAGATAATAGATTAATTGGTGCTTTGACAAGGTGCTCTCCGTTACATGTTGATGAGATCATTTTTGACCATCAACATTTTTGGTGCTAGAAGGAGGGCTTGCATTAAATTGTTTCTTCGAAGATTTTTTTCTTTAATATTTTATCTTATTACTATGTCTCCACTTAAAAGACCTCCTTGGAGTTTCTTTATTGGACCTCACCCAACTACTACTCCGATAAAGGCAGTCCAAACCCTGTCGAAGGTAAAGTATAATGGCAAGTCATTTGTTTTTAATCATCTCCTTCACTTTATTTTAAGTTGCAAAAATTTTGAAAATTGATAAAGATGTTATTTGCAGGATCTTCACTCTTACTTTGGCAGGTAAAGCCAAAGACTGGTGCTTATCTCTTCTAGTTGCCTTTATACATAGCTGGGACGGGTTTTCTAAGATTTTCTTTCATGCATTTCAGGAATATGATTATGAAAAGGTATGCGTGATCAGTTAGAATAATTCTGTAAGATGAAAGGTGAGACTTTGGGTGATTTTTACATTAGATTCAAATTAACTTTAATGCAATTTTGGTCCAAAGATTTGCCTCCTCAATTTCAATTAATTGGATGGCTACGACATTTAGTGTCTTTGTCTTGTGATAATTATGAAGAACCAAAAAGCATATCTATTGTTGATAAAGAATCAATTGCTCAAAATGACAACATTGATCCTTCACAAAATGAAATTGAAAATACCTCTAATCAACAAATAGAAATTGTTGTTGCTCAAATTAATGATGCTTATGCTAGAATTGCTCCAAATTTACGTAATCCTAATGAAGTTGAAATTTGACAAGATGTATTGTTCATTAGCAATAATCAACATCAAATAAAAAAACAACAATTAAATCAGCCAGAGAATGTTAACATCACACAAACTGTTGTAATTAATTTAGAATATTCTTCCGCTGATAATAAATTACAAGTCATGGAGCAACTTATAAACAGTTGTCATATCGATCAAATGCACAAAAAATCTGATTTTTATGAAGAAATTGAGCAACAGTCAAAAGTTTGCAATGTAGAAGAATCTGAATTATACATTTTAGAAAATGACCACTTTTCTGTAGAAAGAGAAACTTTTAGGTATTTATCTTCAACCTCTTATTTCTCTCTTTATATTGATCTTTTCAGCAATGATGATTTAATTGTTAATCAATTAACAGTGTCCTTGAACACAAGTTTAATTTAAAAAAAAAAGAGTTTTTACTAATTAATTAATGTTGAATCATCGTCTAATTTTGATTTTGATAGAGAAAATTTAATTAATATTTACAATGATCCTAAAGATTCTTCTTATCTTATATGTGATTCCCTCCCTGGGTCTGATTTATTCCATTCAAAGAAACAAAACTTAATGAAGTCAATTGTAATGAATGTAGAAATTTTGAATAATTTAACACATATTCAACAGAGATTATCCTGATCATGTACTATTGCGGAAAACATACACAATACATAAGCTCCTCTACGTTGATCATCAATATAGCAGCATCAATAACAATAAAACATCAAGAGCATTCACACATTAACACAGTATGTATCTCGCTAAAAACCCCAACTATCTGTATATTAATGATTGAGTCATGTAACATTACACAGCATAATACTTCTCACAAGTATCTCCACCTCCGTTACACACAATACAGCTCAGATCTGAATCAATCACTGGCTCAAATCTCCTTCGCTGCTTGCCTGCCTCCGCTGCTCAATACCTGCTCAAGAACTGATGATGATTCCAAGGCAACCACTTATTTACTTGGAAAAATCACGTGAGCACAAGCTACAATGTGGGCAAATATGTTGGCATACTCAATCCCTTGACTGTGCAAGATCTGATGCACAACTATAGTCACAACTGATAGCAATCTGATTCTCTA
>APFE030382134.1:219555-251635 GCA_000404065.3 Pinus taeda | reverse complement strand
GTGGAAGCCGAATGGACAAAGCAGTCCAAGGGACCTTGGGATGTGAATCCCAACGGTCACCATATTGTACTATAAATGTACATCTTTTGTGAATAAAAATTGTATCGCATGCTTTATCTTTCCTGATTGTTCTCCCTCACCATGTGTGTTTAACAGGAAGTAAGCCTTCTAGATGACTCTCTGATGAATTTAATGAGTCATTTTACAAATATATATTCATGACTTGTAGGTGCTATGTTTACCAAGTTTTTGTAGAAATGATTATCATTTATTTTCCAAGTTTGGAGAAGGAGTAGAGCATGGAATTAACTATACATACACATAAAAAATGTTTACATAGTTCTGGAAGGTTTTTTGTAGATCTGGGCAGTTGGCCTAAAGACTAGCCCAAAAATATGGAACTAAGTTGTCAGGCGAACCCTCTGAACTGGGAGATCTCATCTGCAACCAAACAAAGGAAGGTTTTTGTGTGGATGAAGATTTCCAACTGCATGCACATCTTGGCATGTGTGAAAAGGGGATATAGGGTCAAGAAAAAGTTAGTTACAACCCAGGGAAAGGTCATGAATAGATGTTGTCTAGTATTTGTGTATGTGGTGCTCCTAGTGTTAGAAAATTATATATTACGGAGCAATGGAACACATAAAATATTGCAGAAATATAAACGCAGAAAACACATAAAACAAGAGAGACATAGATATACGTGGCTCACCCAGTTTGGGCTACGTCCACCCTGAACAGCCATCCCTTCCTTTCTATTATCCAGAAAAATGAAGCGACACAACCTATAGCAAATCCGCTATAATATCCTATGTTTTCTCTCATAGTCTCACCTCTATGTTTCTCGCTCAGAGAATACACGTCTATTACACAGCCTCAAATACAATTCCCTCATACAAAGAGAGGGGTTGCCTTCTAGGGAAAAAAACCCTAAACTAAACATAAGTTCTATCGTTAGATCATTCGCCTAATGAATGGCCTAGATTGACTACAAATCACTATACTTTTACAAGGAAATTTTACATTTTTTTTTAGCTTCAGGGGCACTGCCCCCGAAACCCCTGCCGGGGGACTGTTGGCCCCAGACCCCTAGCCAAGGGATCAACGCACCCCCCCCCACCCCCACCCGAACCCTACGGGGGGGACAAGTCTCCCCTGCAACCCCCCGTGTGGAGGGGTGTACAAACTTCCTGGGGTATACATCCAACTGAAACAAAGACCTCTGAACAATCATGCTCCACACTCAACAATCTCCCACTTGGAGAATGATTGTAGCAACTCCACCACTGCTTCATTTGCTAGACAATGACTCTTCTTTGGTCCTGGTTGTTTCTCATCTTCATTGTCATCCTTGAAGACCAATTGAAACTGAGCATATTCTCAATTTCTCCCTGGTTACAACTGTTGTTAGCATATCTACAAGATTCTGGCTAGTGTGTATCTTTTCCAGCTTCAACTCTCCATCTTCCAACACTGATCGTATGAAATGGTACTTGAGTTATATGTGTTTAGTCCTGGAATGAAATGTTGAGTTCTTTGCAAGATGAATGGCACTTTGGCTATCACTGTATAACGTGCCCATATTATGCTCCTTACCCAATTCACCCATAAACCTTTGTAACCAAATCATTTCTTTACTAGCCTCTGTAGTAGCAACATACTCTACTTTTGTTGTTGAAAGTGAAACAACACTTTGGATTTTTAAAATCCAACTGATAGTTGTTCCACCAACAGTAAATACATATCCTGTAGTGCTCCTCTTGTTATCTCTGTCACTTGCCATATCTGCATCAACATATCCTTGTAGAGAAATGTTTGAACCACCAAAGCATAATGCTTGATTTGTGGTACCTTTCAAATATCTGAGAATCCATTTCATTGCCATCCAATGCTCCTTTCCTGGATTCTTCATGTACCTGCTTACAACTCCCACTGCATGTGCAATATTAGGCCTTCTGCAAACCATTGCATACATTAAGCTTCCAACTGCTGATGCATATGGAACTTTAGACATATAATCCATGTCTTCTTGGGTCTTTGGGACATTTCCTTACTAAGTTTGAAATGGCTAGCAAAAGGTGTACTAACTAGTTTTGCACTGTGCATATTAAAGCTTTTCAACACCTTTTGTATGTACTCATTCTGAGAAAATGTTAATTTACAATTTTTCCTATCTCTAGTTATTCTCATACCAAGGATTTGTTTTGCAGCTCCCAAATCCTTCATTGCAAATGAATTTGCCAATTTTCTTTTGAGCACATTTATTTCTGGCATGTTAGATCCTGCAACAAGCATGTCATCTACATACAATAACAATATAATATAGCTGCCATCATTTTGCTTTTTCAGATAAACACAATGATCAGAGTGACATCTAGTATAACCTTGTTCAGACATAAACTTGTCAAATTTTAGATACCACTGCCTTGGAGCCTGTTTTAAGCCATACAAGCTCTTCTTCAACCTGCACACAATTTTCTCCTTCCCTTTCACTTCATATCCTTGTGGCTGCTGCATATATATCTCTTCCTCCAAATCCCCATGGAGAAAGGTTGTCTTTACATCTAACTGCTCAAGATGCAAATCTTCAGCTGCTACAAGACTTAAAGTAGTTCTGATTGAAGTCATTTTAACAACAGGAGAAAATATTTCATCAAAATCAATACCTTTCTTCTGTGCAAACCCCTTCACCACAAGTCTAGCTTTGTACCTCCGTTGTCCTACATCTTCTTCCTTCAACCTATAAACCCATTTATTCTTCAATGTAGTTTTTCCTGCAGGCAACCTGACTAAATCCCAAGTCTGGTTATGCATTAAGGAGTCCATCTCTTCTTCCATGGCTACCTCCCACTTCTTCCTGCTTTCAATTTGCATTGCTTCTTCATAACATTCAGGTTCACCAGAATCAGTCAACAATAAATAATATAATGAAGGAGAGTATCGTTCAGGGGGTCTACTTATCCTGGTAGATCTTCTAACACCACTTTAAGGTGTTTGGGGTTCCTGTTTCTATTGTGGCGGTTGTTGTTGTTGTGGTTACTGATTATTATTATTTTAAGACACCTTTACTTTTTTAGTGATTTCATCAAGAACTGCGTATTCCTTGTTTTCTTTTTCCTGCTTCTTTTCCTGCAACTGATTCTTATACAAGACCGTTTCATTGAATATTACATCTCTACTCCTAATGATTTTGTGATTTTTGTAATCATATAAGCGATAACCAAAATCATTAACACCATATGCAATAAAGGTACATTTCTTTGACTTTGCCTCAAGCTTTATTCTCTTTTCTTTATCAAAATGGACAAAGGCATCACAACCAAAAGGCTTTAAAAAAGAGTAGTTTACCTTTTTACCTATCCATGCTTCCACTAGAACACCACCATCCAAGGAACTTGAAGGCCCTCTGTTTATTAGATAAACAGCAATATCTATAGCATCTGCCAAAAATTGTAAAGGAAATCCTACATGCAATCTCATGCACCTTGCATGCTCCATGATTGTTCTATTCATCCTTTTTGACATACCATTTTATTGTGGTGTTCTTGGAACCGTATTCGCTCTGTGAATTCCACGCTCTGAAAAATACCTATCAAACTCTTTGCTGCAATATTCACCTCCATTGTCTGATCTAAGACACTTCAATTTCTTTCCTGTCTCAATCTCAACCAAAGCTTTCCATTTCTTGAAAGTATCAAATACATCAGATTTATTCTTAATACAATAAATCCAAGTTTTTCTAGTTGCATCATCAATAAAAGTAACATAATAATGAAAGCCACTGAGAGATGATACCTGAGCAGGTCCCCATACATCTGTATGCAGAAGCTCTAATTTTTTGCTCTTCTTTTCTTTCCCAACTTTGAGAAATCTAACTCTCTTTTGTTTTCCATAAATGCAATTCTCACAAAAGTCCAAATCAACATTCTTCAAACTCGGCAACAAATTCCTTCAGTGAAGAATCTTCATCCCCTTTTCACTCATGTGTTCGAGCCTATGATGCCATAATACTGCATCTGCTCCTTTGGAAGTTAAAGCATTAACAAAGTTAGAAATACCATTGCATAAATACAATGTACCAACCTTTTCACCTTTTTCTATTACCAGGGCTCCTTTGGTGACCTTCCAAGCTTTATCTATGAAAGTCCTCACACAACCTTCACTGCCTAATTGCCCTGTTGAAATCAGATTTTTCTTTAGATCTAGAAGATGCCTTACCTCCTTTAGTAGCCACCAGTTTCCATTCTATTGTTTTACAAGAACCTTACCCATTCCAAAAATTTTACAAGGTTTATCATCACCTAAACGAACTTGTCCAAAATCTCCTTGAACATAGTCATGAAATTATTTCTTATCAGGTGTGGCATGGAATGAGGCCTCTAAATCTACCACCCAGGAATCAGTAATATTTTCAAAAGAAAGAATCAAAGCATCTTGTAACACCTCACTTGTCACATTTTCTTCATGATTGTTTTCTTTCTATGCATCTCTTTCTTTTCCTTTCTGAGATCTACAGCCTTTATTTAGGTGTCCTTTATTTCTGCATTTCCAGCACACTATCCCCGATCTGGACTTGGATCTGCCTTTCCTTGATTTACTACGATATCCTAAGCTCTTTCCTCTTTCCATTTTTCTTCCCCTAGACTCTTCACTTAAAGCATTACCCAATATCTCATCGGAGCTTTTCTGTCACATTTCCTCACTAAGGATAGCACTGACAACATCATCAAACTTTAAAGTACTAGATCCAGAAACAGAGTTACTAATGCCCATTATTAAACCATTCCAACTTTCTGGCAATGGGCACAAGAATAACAGAGCTCTAGCTTCATCATCAAAGTTTATCCCTACAGAACATAATTAACTTGTAATAATATTAAAATCATTTAAATGGTTTGCAACAGATCCACCTTCCGACATCTTCATATTAAATAACCATTTCATAAGAAATACCTTGTTTGATGCTGAGGGTTTTTCATATAGTTTCTCCAATGCCTTAATCAAACCCTCTGTCGTTGTTTCCTTCAAAATGTTGAATGCGACCGATGCTGCAAGGCACAACTATACTGTTACGAGTGCCTTTCTATTGAGAAGGTTCCATTCTTCATCTGTCTTACCCATCGACATCTTTTTTTTCCTCCCAATGGTAGGTACAAATCTTTCTGATATAGATAATCTTCCATCTGCATCTTCCACAGCGAGAAGTTTTGGCCGTTAAATTTCTCGACCCTAAACTTACCATCTTCCACCATTTCTCCCACTTGAACCAGAAACCCTTCTTTCTTGTGATTTTATCAGCCAAATAGACCTTCAGTTTTGATACTAGTTGTTAGAAAATTATATATTACGAAGCAATGGAACACATAAAATATTTCAAAAATATAAACACAGAAAACACATAAAACAAGAGAGGCACAAATATATGTGGTTCACCCAGTTTGGGCTACGTCCAACTTGAACAGCCAGTCATTCCTTTCTATTATCTAGCAAAATGAAGAGACACAACCTACAGCAGATCCGCTGTAATATCCTCTATTTTCTCTCATAGTCTCAGCTCTCTATTTCTCGCTTGGAGAATACACATCTATTACACAGCCTCAAATACAATGCCCTCATACAAAGAGAGGGGTTTCCTTCTAAGGAAAAAACCCTAAACTAAACATAAGTTCTACCATCAAATCATCCACCTAATGAATGGCCCATATTGACTAGAAATTACTATACTTTTACAAGGCAATTTTACACATGTTTTTAGCTTTGGGGGCGCTTCCCCCAAAACCCCTGCTGGGGGACCGCTAGCCCCCGAACCCCCCAGCTAGGGGGGATCGGCCCCCCTGAACCCCCACGAGGGGGAAAAGTCCCCCCTGCACCCCCCCGCGTGGAGGGGTGTACAAACTTCCTGTGGTATATATCCGGATAAAACAAAGACCTCTGAACAATCATGCTCCACACTCAACACCTAGGAGGTTGCAGTATTTTCTGGTTTGTAGAACCCACTTCCATAACTAGAATTTGGATGTTGGGTCATGTCATAGTAACTCTCAACTCATGTTTACTATGTAGAGCTAGTAAAATTGGGTAAATGTGGGGTGGGGTGTTTACATAATGGTATTAGAACAAGGTTGTAGCACTAGACCTCAAGGTAAAAACAAATTATTATGCATGTTTATGTGTTATCATGCATGCATGCTAGTCAATTTATTGTCATTGCAGTCATACACATGTCAGTTATTCATGCATGATGGTTAATTTATGTTATATGCATTGTGGTCATATGTATACTATTGATTTTATTGTTGTTTTGGTTACGTGCATGATAGATGCTAGTTAATTAGTGTGTTCATATGCACGTGCATCCTTTTCCATGTATGATAGTTAATTTGTTTTTATATGCATTATGGTCACATGCATGATGAGAATTTTCATTATAGTTTCTTGCATTATAGTTAAGTTCTTGATATTATTAGGTATCTTACTAATCTGGACTGACTTGTGCAAATGTAATAGCCTCCCCTAAGATACATTAAGGTATGATTTTGATTATGTCTTCTATTTGGTTAATTTAACATTGAATTGCTTGCACATGAAATATAAGGTTGAGAGATGAAAATAAAGATAGTTGAGTATAGTTAATATGACTCCCCATATAGGTCGAAAGAGACAATGGTGGGATGGGAGAGATCAATTGAGTAGCAGTAAGAGGGAGACTCTCCTGATCTAGTAGATACATTGAGAAGCTTGAAGGCTGAGATTAGAAGTTGAAAAAAAATAATAGTAATTTGATTGAACATGGGAAAGGCTTGTGAAAGGTCAAGATAACAAAGTTGAGGTTAATCTAGTCATTCTCCAGAATCTTTCAAATTTGCAGAAGCAAGGATAGCTGGGAACCAATCATGAGGACTAGCAAGAAGAAAATACTAATGGTGAAAATGGAGGCAGGTCTCAGAAAAGGTACATGATGGATAGTTATGATACAGTAAAAAGGGGTAGACTCTTGGATACACTTGAGAGGAGGGATATGACTCATGGATTTTATTCTATTTCTTCTTCTAGGATACATCATCGTCATCACCGTCAACATCCTTAAGAGTTTGTACTTTTCAGAGTAATTCAATAAACACAAGCCTCCTACTTTTGGTGGTGGCTTTACTGAGTCAATAGATGTAGAAGCATGGTTGCATGGGATGAGTTTGAAAGAATATTCAGGAAGAAGTGTCCGTCTGAGAGATATCATGATGGAAAGGGAAATGAATTCTATGAGATCAAGATGAGAAAGAAAGGATTCAAAGGTTCATTAGTGGGTTTCCAATAACATTCTAAGGCCTGATTGAGTATGATGAGCCTCAACCATTAGAAGAAGCCATCAAAAAGTTGAAGTATTGTTATGAACAATAAAACCACAAGCCTAATTTCAAGCATGAATATAAAGGTAATGAGAGACTAAAGGAAAAGGATTCAAGAAGCAAGGAATATCTATGGATTCAAGTGACAAGGAAAATGTGGCACCTCATATGAAGTTCAATGCAACTGAGAGAGGACATGAATCTCAACCCGAGGATCAATAGAACAAAGGTGATGGCAGGAAACCTTTGAGGTGTTAGACTTGTGGTGGAGATCAATGTAGGAGGTATTCTCCTTCACATCATGGTGGCAGAGCATCAATGCATCTTGCAGTAGAATAAGCTCATGTCTACAGTCGAGAAACCGAGCAAGTTAAAGTGCATGGAATAACTTTGGGACTGAGGAAGCTACATGGAAGATGGTTTATCATATGCAGACATAATTATAGTTGGTTTCCAATTATAGCTAGATTCGTTAAGGGAATTGAAATCCGTTGAGAGATGATATGTGCATGTTTTCACTTGTAGGAAAACATGTCGAGTACAACAGGGAAAAGTAATTGTTATATTGTTATATTTATTAATGCATTTATAGTTGTATATTTATGGCAGTATGATGTAAGGAATTGCATGGAAAAGGAGACTTCCATAGATATTGAAAGGTTTGGGTTGAGATTTCACTCATGAACCCTTGGAAGCAATAGGAAACCATGGGGGTTGAGTCATGGTGTCTATTGAAAGTTTTTTTCTTTCGGTGTTTAGTGATTTGTTTGTGCTTGATTTTCGGTTTTGGTTATGATTGATGCATGGCCATGCCACTTTGTTTGTGGTGTTGTAATGTTGTTTGGTTTTCCTTGTTTTCTTTATCTTTCCTTCATGTTCTTTCATTCCATTTTTTGAGGGCTTTTGGAATTAGTTAGGGAAAGAGGAAATTTAATGGAGCTCGGGGAGAGCTCAGTGAAACGCAACAGGTAATATAAGATCTAGATGAAGCCCAGTGCATGAATAAAGGGTAGCTAAAAGCAGGAATTTGAGAGCTAGTTGGGCTAGTTGGGTTAATTGGGGTAAATGGATAGTGGTAGGACAATCATGAGAACACTAGTAATTTTGTTGTGATTTTTAAGAAACCAACTCACAAAAATATAGAAAATATAGATCAACAACTTAAAAATCAGCCTCTTCGAGAGGGAAACCTCCTCTACATTACAGAAATAAACAATTCTTGGATGATACAAATGACAAAACCTCCTTTCTATATATAAGATTCTAAGGGGTCACAATATAATAAAAGTTGACAAAACAGTAATAATATAAGGGAACAACAATAACAATAGTGGGATTTTATGGGGAAAAATAATAATAATATGGGAACAATGGGGGCAAAAAAATAACAATAAGGAATACAATGACAATAGTAATAGGGGAATCACTAGTATTATAGGGACCTAACATGCTCCTATCCTTCAAAAAAGTGTTGTCCTCAATGCTTAAGTAGTTTTGGATGCTTATATATAAAATTCTCATCCTCCCATGTGGAATCTTCAACGGGTAAGTTCTTCCACTTGATGAGATACTCTAAAATTGATCGATTTCGTAGCTGTTGAGTTCTTCTTTCCATGATTTCTTTAGGTTCCAATATGATTTTTCCTTCCTCGTCAATTTCTAGCAATATTGTTTGAACTGGGAAATTTTCACCTATAACCTTCTTTAAGCATGAAACATGGAAAACTGGGTGCACTCAGGAAGTTGTAGGAAGCTCCAATTTATATGCCATAGTACCAATCTTTTGCAACACATTATACAAACCATAATAATTTGGTGATAATTTATTATCCTTCTTAGCTTTCTTGAGGAACACTTTATTATATGGTTGTAGTCGTAGAAATACCCAGTCACCTAAATCAAAACTTCTTTTGCTGCGACGTTGATCTACTTGTCGTTTCATTCTATTTTATGCCAAAGTGAGGTTATCCTTTAAGAGTTGGAGAACTTGTTTTTGATGCTCAATGTGATATTCCACTGCTTGAACATTAGAATTTTCTCTTAAATATGATGTGATGGATGATATTCATAAAGTGCCATACATGGGGTCATTTTTATTGCAGTATGGAAGGAAGTTTTATACCACCATTCAGCCAGAGGCAACCATTTCACCCATTGTGTCGTTTATCAGATATAAAGCAAAGAAGGTATCCTTCCAAACATTTTTTTACTATCTCAGTTTTCCCATCAGATTGAGGATGATAATATGAGCTATGAGCTAATTGAGTACCAAGACAAGAAAATAATTTTGTCCAAAGATTTCCAGTGAAAATGGGATCTTTGTTGCTCACAATAATCTTTGGGTTTCCATGTAGATTTCGAATTGTTTCCATAAATGCAATAGAAACTATATTGGCTTTAAATGGATGAGATAATGCACAAAAGTGTGCATTCTTGGTAAGTTTGTCAACTACCACCATGATGACACTCTTTCCTTCAAACTTGGGTAAACCTGTGATTAAATCCATTGAAACCTCCCCCAAACATTGACTTGGAATGGATAAATATTGTAATAGACCTGTGGTCTTAATTGTTTCAACTTTATTTTCTTGGCAAACCAAACATTTCTACCAAAAGCTTTTGAATATCATACTTAAGGTCATCCCAAAAAAAATTCTTCTTAACCCTGTGGTGAGTTTTTAAAAATCCCGAGTTCCCTCCTAAGGGAGAGGTGTGTAATTCCATAATAATCTTTTGTTTGAGTTGAGAATTCTTAAATAGGTATAAGCGAACTCTGTACCATAAAAAATCATTTTTCTAGCTAAATGTATTAGATGAATGAGTGCCCACACTTCTTCTTCATTCTTCCATTCATCCCTTTCTTCATTTATCTAATCTGGTTGGATAATAGAAATGGTGCAAAAACAATGCTTCCACATCCTCATCCTTTCTTGATAGTGCATCTAACATAACATTTTTCTTCCCTTTTTTGTAGATGATTTCAAAGTCATAATCCATCATCTTGGTGACCCATTTTTGCTGCTCTTTTGAAGATAATATTTTTTCTAGAAATTATTTAAGGCTATAATGATCTGTTTTTACCTTGAAGTGTCTTCCCGTTAGGTAGGGTCACCATTTCTTAAGTGCATGTAGTATTGCCAACATTTCCTTCTTAGAAATAGCTTTGTGTAAATACTTTCCTTTGATTGGACGAATTTTGAAAGCAATGGGTCTTTCTTCTTGCATTAAAATAGCACCAATTCCATTTCCTAAGGCATCACATTCCACAAAAAAGGTTTTTGTGAAGTCCGACATAGCTAAGACCAATGCTTGGCACATTGCCTCTTTAAAATGTTGAAAGGCCTTTGTTGTTTCTAGAGTCCATGAAAATGCATCTTTCTTCAATAATGTTGTTAGAGGTGATGTTATTCTCCCATAATTCTCAACAAACTTGTGATAATACCTTGTCAACCCAACAAATCCTCGTAGATGCTTTATGGATGTGGGGATTTTCCATTCCTTAATGGATTTAATTTTGCTAGGGTCTAACTTAACACCTTCATGAGATACAATATGACCCAGATATTCCACCTCTTGTACTCCAAAGAAACATTTGGAGCTTTTTGCATATAATTGTTTCTCCTCCAATAGTTTTAGCACCCTGTCAACATGTTGGACATGATCCTTCCAAGACTTGTTATAGATTAGTATATCATCAGAAAACATTAACATAAATTTTCTAAGGAAGGGTTTAAAAATGGAATTCATCAAACCTTGAAATGTAGGAGGTGAATTGGTAAGGCCAAAAGGCATGACAAAAAATTCATAATCACCCTCATGAGTTATAAATATTGTTTTCAGAATGTCTTCAGTCTTCATTGTGATGTGATGATATCTTCAACAAAGATCCAACTTGGCGAAGTAAATTGATCCATGCAATTCATCCAATAATTCATTAATGACAGGAATGGGAAATTTATCTTTAATAGTGAGCTTGTTGAGCTCCATATAATCCAGGCACATGTGCCATGATTCATCCTTCTTGTGCACCAATACTATTGGAGCAGAGAAATAACTTTGACTAGGTTGAATTATACTAGCCTCTAGCATTTCTGCAACCATACATTTAATTTCAACCTTTTGGGCATAGGGATATCTGTAAGGCCTATTCTTTGGAGGAAAACTTCCTCAAATCAAATGAATAACATGATCATGATCATGAATAGGTGGGAGGCCTTTGGGAGTCTCAAATACCTTGGAATGATTGTCCAATATTTTTTGGAGATCTAGAGAAATAGATGATTTCGATGTGGGAACCTCTAGCGAACATAATTGTTCAATTATGCCTCATTTTTCTTTATTTTGATTTTTTTTCATTCCGTTAGAGCTTATTATCTTTCCCGGTTTCCCTTGATACCCCTTAATTCAACTTCCTTTCCTCTGGAAAATAAATAAATAAATAAATAAATAAATAAAATTTCTTGAAAATTAAAAGTTATCATACCCAAATATTGTATCCATTGAACTCCTAGTACAACATCAACACCACCCATTTGAATGGAAAGCATTGGGATATTAAATACATATTCTCCCATGGATATCTTGATATTATGGCACTTTCCAAAGAAGATTATGGTTCCTCCACTTGCAACCATTACTTGACACTTTGGTGCTGGATATAGGAAGCAATTCAATTCCCTGGCTATCTTACAATGAATAAAGCTATAGGTATTGTTTGAATCAATCAACACTATTACCTTTTTCTTCTTGATATGTCCCTTTATCTAGATAGTTTGTGGAATGGTAATTCTGGCCAATGCATTATAAGATATGTTTGGATTCATTTCTCTAGGGTTTTTTTCCTGGTGTATGTCATCTTCTTTTGATGTTTCTTATTCCTTTTCTTCTTCCTCTTCAAAATCTATGTAAAATAATTTCTTCTCAACACACTTATGACCTTTAGTGTATTTGCTATCACAACTGTAATAAATACCCTTTTTTATTTTTTCTTTCAATTGTTGTGGTGTCAACCTTGTAGGTTGTAGAAGGATAGGGGCAACAACACTTCCATCTTTATAGTTGTAAGTTCCAGGCTTCCTTGTTGCCATTTTTTACTTTCCATTTTTCTTGCCAACCTGGATGCCTTCTCCAATGAATCAAGTTCCCAAAGTTGAACCTCATGTTGGATGTTATCCTTTAAAGTCCCTATAAGCACATCAATCCTATGCTCCTCTGGAATATATTTTACCCTTATATTCAATTTTTGGAAGTCCTCAATGTGCTCCATCATTGAACCATTTTTTTTGAGATTTGCCAATTGGTTAAAAGAATTGTTTCTTTTTGTATCCTCATAATGTGCTATCATTTCTTCTATAAAAATTGTGCAAGTGACAATTTGTTTACAAGAGAAAAGTGATCGATACCATACAAACTGAGTTGGTTCCAAATATAAAGTTGCAATGCGTACCTTCTGTGTGTTTTTCACATTATGGAGATCATATTATTGCTCCATCTATAGTATCCATGTTACAAGATCCTTACCATCAAACTTCCTCACATCGATCTTTAGAACCTGGTGGGTCTTAAATCTAATGTTAGAGTCTATGAAATCATGATTAAAATTTCTTTTGTTATCATCGTGAGTTACCTTTACTACCCTTTTTCCATTAGTAAGCATTTCTTATAGAAACTTTGTCAAATCTATGTTCAAATCTTCCATGTTTCCTTTCAATTTTTTTGCTATACCATCCATCTTAGCATCCACGCCATTCATATTAGCTTCCATGTCATCCATCTTAACTTCCATTCCATCCATCTTAACTTCCACGCCATTCATCTTAACTTCCACGCCTTTCTTTAAACCATCAATCTTAGCTTCTATCACCTTTTGTGAGAGTGAAATTTGTTGCACTTGGTCTCGTAATTTTGATATATCATGTTGCATTTATTCCTCTTCTTCATGAGTTGTGCTAGAGATTTCAAGTTGCTAACTAGGTGTTTCCATTTTATTTCTTTGGGGCATCAATTAATGAAATTTATGCTTCACTATTCCCTTTGAATCACTTCAAACTAATTTTTCAACCCAAACTTATGCAAAAACTTAAAAAGGCTACACACATTTTTTTTCTTTGTAGAAGCTCGATATTGAATCTGTTGTATCTCTGTAATTGTGGATCTCCAAAGTCTATAATTTCTTCCTATGGTATCCCTCTACGTCTTGTTTCCAATGCCACCAGTTTTATCGAAATTGGATTCTCCAAGAAGGAGTTATGCCCAATCTCCCAAGAAGACCTGTTTATATACTTTTTCAGTAGAGCGAACTTATATGAAGTTCCACGTGACACTTTTTTGACCTTTGGATATAAACACAGTACATAGAAAACTAAAGTCCATCCTCTTTCTGTAAGTTCTGATGAAATTTCAATCTGATGCACATAGAGAAAGTTATGACGCTTTTCCAAGGTCACTTGTTTGGGATGTAATTCGGGAGCCTGCAAAAGCCCTGACTTGCGTGGATCATATCTCTGCAAATATAGTGAGAAATGATTTGAAATTCGAACCCGAGGTTCATCAAGATTTCAGCTCAAAAGGGTTTTAATTTCAACTTCTGAAATGTCATAGAAAAAATTTATAGTGAAATTTCCATGATGACCTATTTGGAGTAGCGAAACACTAGAATCCAAAGCTATGATACCAAATGTTAAGAAACCAACTCACAAAAAGATAGAAAAGATAGATCAATGACTTCAAAATCATCCTCTTCGAGGGGACAACCTCCTTTACATTACACAAATGAACAATTCTTAGATGATATAAATGACAAAAAATCCTTTCTATATATAGGAGTATAAGGGGTCAAAATATAATCAAAGTCAACAAAAAAGTAATAATATAAGCACACAACAATAACAATAGTGGGCTTTTATGGGGCACAAGAATAAAAATATGGGGACAATAGGGTCACAACAATAACAATAAGGGCTACAATGACAATAGTAGTGGGGGAATCACTAGTATTATAGGGACCTAACAGTGATCATGATTATGATAATGTTTTGTTGTTAAGATTACAACAAACCTATTTTTATTTTTTTATACAAGGAAAAAACCAAAGGTCCCTATATAATTTTTTCTTGTTTTCCCTAAAAAGAGAAAAAACAAAAAATAATTGAATAAGTTAGAGGTTAAATTTCTATTTTCCATCAATAATTCATATTTAAATCTTGACTCTCCGACCTCTTAGCTACAAGGTTGGGAGAACTTCCAATCTCTTCAATAATTTTTTAATCTTGACCACCTGACTCTCCAACCTCTCGAGTATCTGACCATCCAACCTTTTAGTATCACCTGACTCCTATATGGTCGGGGCCGGAGGAAGGTAAAACTAATCGAAAAAATAAATAACCACCCAAGTTCCAACCTCCCGTCTTCTCAACTACTCGACCGTCTAAATAAAATATTATTTTTATCAATTTGAGTAAATTTTTGTTTTTTTATAGATTTCTAATAAATTGATTTAAAACTTGTTTTTCCACTGATTCATGCTTAAATGATTTTTATTGATCTCGATATTAAAATTTTCCTCCATTGTCGTGATTTGTGAAAAAACAATTAGATTACATAATGGGAAGTTATAATCAAGTGAAATGAACTAATTCTTGTGTTCTCCAATTTTTAATCAAATTTTATAACTTCCAAAGTCACATTTAGTTTTCATATTGTTTCAAACTGTTAGGACCATTCAGAGAAATTCGAATTATAAGAAGAAAAGAACCAAATTTCATAGATTTTGTGTAGGTAAATTATATTCGTAAAGGAATTCTCATCCTTATTTCAAACCTTTTACTAGAAATAACTCAAATTTTCCTTTTTTTTTTTGTTCACAAGCCATAAAATGGGAAAGAAGGGAATATTGTCTGCAATGAGATAAGCGATGGAGCATATAAAAGGAAATCTGAAAGAAGTAGAAAAACCAAAACCAAAAGAATATAGCCTCAACCCATATCTAGTCTCCGACACCACTTATAAAACTCAGAAAGTAGTTACGATGAAGTGGGAGGATATTTTTTATTTATTTGAGAATAGAGAGTGGTTGAAAATTGCAAGATATTCTTAATCAAAGAATAATATATTGGAGGGAATTAGGAAAATAGAATTGCATCGGGCAACTACTAGGGCTAAAATTTTCCCTTATTATGATATGATTTCCTGGATTTTCGCACATGTGGATATCCCAACCTACACTGTGTCAGACCACAATAAGAATGTTATAGCCTTCTAAAAACTAGAAGTCATGTTTTCCATTTATAAGCTCATTTCCCCTTAAATCAATCTCAATATTGAATTCCTCAACAATTTCTGAAACATTATTTTCAAACCATGTGAGGAGAATTATGACAAAGTTATTGAAAGATGGTTGCGAGAAGAAGAAGAAGGGTTTAAGCTTAAAGCTTCCAAAGAATATCCCATTTCTATTTTTAAGAAACTCGTCATATTTATTATCAAACTGTTAACTTGACTATATGGAGAAAAGGATCTAGAACATTGTAAAATGAAATGGATTCCCATAATCCATAGTATCTTTCATGATGCAAAGCTCCTAAATTGGGATGATATTTTATCACAAAAAATCACAAACACTTTGAAGTTATCATTAATATCTCCTCTTGGCTACAAACAAATATTTTGTATATTTGCTTTCCTAATGGATATCATTATTGCCTTAGTCCCATTTCCCCTAATGAACTGGAACTATCTTGCTAATCAACAACTCCAAATTTAGAATTATGCCCCAATCCTTTGGGAAAGCAATTTCAAATTCCATCTTATAATATTTTTCATTATGTTATGATCCCTCTTCATGAAATTCTTTTTGGTAAAGCCCTCTTAGAATCAAGGAAAGTCTCAAAGAAGGCCTAGAATCAATCGGACACTGGTTTTTTAAAGAACTATTTTCTTACATAAGAGTCTATGGAATTGATGTTGGTCCTCACCTTCTAAATAGATACATTCCTAAAAGAATTTCTCTGAAGGAAGTAGAAAATCAAGCTATTTTTTATGACCAGGCACGAAAATTGAGCAAACCGAAAAATAAATTTTTTTGCCTATGTTTCCAATTAAATTTGGAGAGATAAATATCAGAGACCATGGACATGCATTCAAAGAAGTAGAGAAGATATAGGATATTTGTTTTTATTCTTTACCTTATTTTTAATATAACCCCATGGAATCATTGGTAATAATTATGAAACAGTAAGCTAGTGAAAATATTTACTCATTAGGTTCCTCCTTTTGATGAGGTTTTCACAGAAATTGATGATTTTCAACAAGATTTTGGCAAAGGAAGGCTCTGATATGTTGCAATAAGAGCCAAATTACAAGAATTAAGGGAAAATATTTTTGAAGGATTCTTAAGGGAGAAAATTCTCCATGTCAATATATGTGTAGAAGAAATTAAAAATTTAGAGTTCTTTCAATTTAATTTCAAACAAATTACTTCATATCCTTCCTCTATCTTTCAAGAAGAGAAAGGAATTCAAATTGAAAAAACAACAGATGTTCATGTTACAAGTGAATAAGCAGTCACAAGAGAAGAAATAAAGAAATATTAACATGTCACAAAAGATGTTACAACTAAAAAAGTTCTTGAGAAAAAGAAAGAAGACTCAGAAATAGGGAAGTCAGCAGACAAACAAACAGTTCATGATCATGATATCATTGAGATCTATTATTCTGGAGATAACAAATAGAAGAAATCAGAGAATACATCAAGGTTAGATTTTATTCCATCCTAGACTAGGAAAAGGATTTATAGTCTAAAGTAATTCCAAAAGTTTCTAAGAATGATAGAAGACTCATGAATGCATCCTTAAGCCACAAATAAACAGAAACCAAGGAAGAAAGATAATGGGATAAACATTCCCAAGGACAATGTTTAGCAATACGGGAAAAGGGGACAAATTTTATTGAGGATTTTAATCTCCTAGGTTCTAAACCATTAAAAGAAATCCTTCCAGGAGAGCTCAAGCAGTTAGAAGAAGACATCATCATTAAGGATTGTTAAAAATATGCAATTGCAGTCAAATTCCACTTTGGATAGATTATTTTATGGAGATAGTGATTGCATTGAATTTATATTTTTGAGAGGACCAAAATCGACCTAAATATCACTCAAATCGGATAAGAAAAAGTGTACTAATGAAGAAAATATGACATGTGCACAATTGATAAGGTCATTCTTGAAGCAAAGTGGACCACCTTGAAAGGCTATAAATACAAGTGCCATCTATCTAATTTAGACACAATGATGAGACAGTCTTCTATATTTTTTTGGCCCACATGGGACTGAGGCTTTTTTGCAAAGGATCAGGTTCACTCTTAGGTAAAATTGCAAGGTCCAAAGATCACATATATGATATATGGCTTTGGGCCCCAATCGTAGGCACATAACAGGAAGGATTCAAGTATAGTCACACGCACAAAAGCTCATCTGTGCAACTAGATCCTTCCAGGCACATGAGCAATTCTCCATACATGCGACTGGGGATTTCAGGTTTATGTAGTCCAAATCTAACCCTCATCGCTCACATGCAATGCTTAAGGGAGTGACTAGGAAACTATATTCATTCTCAGTCTTCTGAATATCTCACTTAGTGACCGCAAGTTTCGGCAGTCGAATGGAGACAATGACAATTCATTGCAGTCTTCAGAATCATAGTTTTGAGCATATACATTGTTGGGTTCTATTAGCATCTAAATCCGCCTTAGGTGAAAGAAGGAAAAATTCAGGGTAACCACAAACCGCGCTCAGTGTGGTAGCTAGCCCTAACAGAACAGGAGAGGGCTCTCTCCAAGTCACACTCAGTGAATAGATAAACGAAAAGGCCTGAGAAGTCTTACAGTGAAATATTTATCTTAGGCTAGGAAGTGGATATGGATACAAGAAGTGATTTTTATGAATGACTGTGTTTATGGGATGGTATGGGACCAATGGACCTCAATGAACAAAGAATTTAATATAAAGACACAGATTACTTCATGAGGCAAGATAGGCGGGGAGTCCAGCAATTTAGTTTGAAACAATGCGGAATGGAGAGATTGCTTAGGAGAGTGAAAAGGGCATACGCGCATGAATCCTTTTCAACAGAAGAAATAACACTGAACATGAAATTTTCCCACAGGCAGAGCAATAAAATTGAATTCTACCTTATCTAACTTAGAAAATTTCACCGGAAATGAATATGAAATGAGCTATGAAACATAACAAGATATATATGAAACATAAGGGACACATTTGCTACACTCACAACCATATGAATCTCATGAAACAGAGCCGCTGCCTTTCATTAATCCTCTGTAAAAATATACAATGAAGAAATAAAGTTTCTTTCCCACAGTCTCCCAGAAGTTACAAGCCAACCAACCCTTTGCAAATAGTTTGCATACAATATATAGAATGTGCCATGAAGAGATAGAATGCCCAAGGGTTGGGGAGTTACTCGAATCATTACAAAATGAAGGTGGAAACCTAAACATCAGCTACAGGTGCAGCGTCACAAACATGACAAATGGCTTGGGTGATTGTCTGCCTTCCTTTGCCACTTGGATAGAAGCCCATCTGGAGTGAAAATACTTTAGATGCTGCCTTTGGTGCTGAAAAATTGAAGTATAGATGAGAGGGCCCACTTAATTGAAATTTCGCGAAACAGAGGCCAATTGGGCCTTTTTTCCTATATACGCCATGCCAATTTGCGGCCAGTTTTGAGGCACTTACAGGAGTCCAAAATGTACCCAAGTGTGCTTGTTGGAAATCCTGTCTTATCTACTTTCCAACCCAAGTGGAATTTTTGAATTTGGAGCTCATTTTCCCCTCCAAATCTTCATTCTCCCAAGACTGCTTCCTGTGTGTCAAAATAGGGGTAGTGAGGCCATTTTTGGGGTGTTTTTGACATCTTGGAGACTCAAATCATGCCCAAATTTCTTGCCCGAGTGCCAGTAGTTGTGATTTTTCATGTTAAATCCAAAAGTGCAAGCCATTTCCCATTTGGATCTCCCAATCCTATGCATCGTGCCAATGGCGTGGTGCATAGGGAGAAAAAACCTATGTTTGTGACCAAAAAATTTCAACATGACCAAAATTGTCCCAAATTTCTTGAAATTTGGGTTGGAGGTTCTCTAAGAGGCACTATGTTAGGCCACAAAAGCTTCAGCCAAGATTCAAATCCGATCTTGCTCTTTTGCCTCTTTTGCTTCTTTTGTTGCTCTGCTCAATTTAGCCTTCAAGCTCCTTATCCGGGCCTTTTCACTCATGTTCCGTGCCCTGTAACGACAAGCCATCCTCCTCAGTATGGTTTTGTCTATGTTGGCCTTCTCCAGCAGTCTCTCCAGGTGGATATTGATCCACTCTAATCAGGACTCACGGTCGTTGTTGATCTCTTGCTCCAAGGTAGTGAGCTCGATCCTCCTTTGTTGGGCAGCTTGTCGATTCTCACAGATGCTTTGCAGCTCCATGATCACATGCTAGTCCTCAAGCTTCTTGTTTCTCTACTCTAGATACTTGATTATCCATTTGGCCCTCTCCACATTGAGTGACAAGTCTTGGATCTCTGTGTTCTGCTTCTGAATTGTCATCCTAAGTTGGACATTCTCCGCCTCTGCCTTATCATCCTGAATGAGGATGAAATCTGTCTCCTGTTCACCTAATGGCCCCTCATCATGCACGGGCTTCTTGCCCTTATTGAGTACCTGTGTCATTGATGCTGGAAGCAAGGCCCCTTCAACCCTGGGTGGAGATAACACTCGCTTTGCTGCTACAAACAAGTGCCTACTGCCTCTCTGATATGTAACAAAAACTGGCATGGCAGTGGTCTCATGGTGCTCATACTGATGAGAAGGACCACCCATCTCCTGCTCTAGCTCTAATAGTACCTGTGATGTGATGAAGAAGTCACGGAAGATGAAGTCCTCCCATGCAATGCCCTACAATCTCAACTGATGATCCACCAAAATACAGATAAGAGCAAAGTGATACAGACTGTTAAGCTGTTGGTGAGGGGTCTTATGTAGCGTGAAGGTGTTCATCCTCTCTATGTTCCTGCATATGAAAAATGGGAGGTTCATCATCCTCACCCTAGTAAAGCGAATGAGCAACCGGATGTGATAGGCATATAGTCGAGAGAACCTCCCCTCACAACTGAAGTATTTCATGATCAATCTCATGAGTGGAGCATACTCATCTTTCAAGTATCTGAAGGGAAAGACTCTTGTGAGCTGACTCAAGAATCTGGCCTTGATGTAAGGCTCATAGTGTTTCCTATTCACCTTCTTCTTCTTATGCCACTGTTCTCCAACATTTGGTATGCCTGTTGCCATTGATATAGTTTTGGGTGTCAATGTGAAAGTGACCCCGGCCAAGATAGACTGACCTCCATGTAGATGAAACACAAATAGACGGGCCAACTCATAATAAACTCAAACATTTTCCACCCTTTGATAAAATTCAAAACATGCTTGGTGCTGGAAACATGACATGGCAAGAGGGATGCTTGTAATTCAGTGAGCGTAGTGGGCTCATCCCTGACACGTTTTCAACTCTTGTGATGTCTCCTGGGAGCCTTCTCTTCTGAGGATGAGTCACTTTGTGTCTCCATCCATACTTTGACGAATGTTGTGTCTCCATCCATACTTTGACGAATGTTGTGATGTCATGGCTACTGTGTGTACTATGCTTAGGCTGCCCTTTGATGATGGTGTGAGGCTGGGTGCCTTTGTGATATCTCTCACCAAGGGGATCAATGAAACAAGGAGTATTAAAAAGGGAGTAATATGATGGGAATAGGGGTTATAGGGAGAAGTTTGTTTAGGGATATGGGAGGGGTTTGGGTATTTTGATAGGGTGGGGTTTGGGGTTTTGACAAGGTAGGGTTTGGTGTGTTATGTTAACCAAAGAGTGGAGGGATAGGGGAGAGGGTTTGGTAGTATTTTAGGGTAGGGATAATAGGAAAAATGAGAAAGGGAGGATAGGAAAAAATGGTAGGTGAGGGGAAAGTGATGGGTGAAATGGAACCTTGGCACTAACACCACACTTTGGTAACCCTAGCCATCATGGTTTTTGGTGTTTTCTTGTTGTTGATTTTATGAATTTGGTTGCATTCAAACATCACTATAAACCACCATATCATTTATAAAATTTGATGAACAAGTGATGTCATAGAGCCTATCTTTTAATTTGATGGGCTTCACAAAAGATTTGAAGTGATTTGGCACTGTTTCCGCCCTTGGTCTGTGTGCGCCGCGCAAAAAACCTAGTGCGCCGCACCCTGACCCATGGAAAACTTGAATTGAGGGCTGGCTCTGTGTGCACCACGCCCTCTGTGTGCGCCGTGCCCCTGAGTATATGCGCCGCGCTCCTTGAAACTGCCTCCAACTCACTCAAACACGCACGATGCACACTCACACCCTTTGCAACGTTTCTCCAAGGCTTGGATTAGCACAATGACTTTGATTTTGATAAAAACTTGTATATAAAGCCTTGGAAGTGATGGGTTAAATTTTTGCTTCCTCGAAAACCCATTTTTCTAATGTTGAGTTTTGACACTTTTTCACTGACTTTAAAACACACTGATTTTCACTTTCCCTTTGAAATTTTAGCTCAAATGATGAAATTTTCGGCACTCTTTGTAGGGATTGCACGAAAGGACATTTGGCCATGGAAACCATGATTGTATATGAAGAAATCAACTGATGATTTTTTTGAAAATTTTGTCATAAATGACACTGTTTGACTTTTCTTCAAATTAGAGTTTTGAAGAAGAGTCGAATTCTATCCACATGACGATGAAGCTCTCTGAATCATAACTGTGTAAGGGCCTCACTTTGGCCTGCATGGATTTATTAAATATGTTTAAAGGCCAAATTGATGAATCCCTAGACCTAAACCTCGAAAATGACTTTTGTCCTTTAAAGGACCAGACCTTGACTGTCATGGACTTTGGTGATTATTGACAAAAGACCTGAGCCAGTAGGAACCAGACATGAGGGGGAATGACTAGCATGACCTTCTCCATCAGATTATGGCATGCCCTTAGCGGAATACAGCTAGGTGGATGGAGCGGGACACCTAAAAATGAAATGCATAAAGAGTTTTGATCTCTGACGAAGGACTGACCAGAACAACTCTAACATTGGCTCCAATGGGGGATGGTAGCTCCTTGGAGGTTCCAAGAACAGCAGATCTCTGGAAGAGCTAGACAGTGTCTTCATCCATTGGGCTATGGAGTCATCACTTTGACAAATAATATAGGACTCTGACTCATTTATGAAACTGAAATGACCAAAAAATTGACTCAAACTTGAAATTGAAATGACTTAAAGGCTAACTTGACCAACTCTAACAAAACTGAAATAAAATGGTATTTACAGTGACAGTGGAAGTAGCGTTAATAACTTAGAAATGGTACCACTTGACCAGCTGACCATTGATCGGCCCTCCTAGACAATCTTCCCCATTCATTTCCTTCAGAAGAAAGGCATTCTACCCCTGATATGCTACAATATTGAAAGGACCTTTCCAAAGGTTCTCGAACTTACCGTGCTTGACTTTCTCCCCATTCCTTGCATCCCACTTCAGCACCACATCATCCACCTGAAATTTGTCCACCTTTGCCTTCTGTCATAAATTTTCTTAATTTTCTCCTACAATTTGGATGTGTTCTTGAAAACTTCTTCTCTGGTCTGCTGCAAGTGGACCATTTGATTCAACCTTCTCTGCATGGGATCTTCTTCACTGCCTGCCTCCTGAAGAAGTTTGACTACCGAGGTAGCGAGAGAGGTAGGAAATACTGTATCAACTCCATAAACAAGCTCGAAAGGTGATGTACCAATGGATTTCTTCTGACTAACTCGATCTGCCCATAGTACATTGACCAACCTCTTATGCCAGCTCTTATTGTTTATTTCCAACAGCTTCTTGATTATGTTGACCAATGATTTGTTCGAAGATTCTGCCAATCCATTGCCTTGCAGATGATAGGTAGTTGAGTGACCCAAAATGATGTGATATTTATGACAAAACTCTATCATCCTTTTTGATTTGAAAGCTGATGCATTATCAGTGATTAGCTTATTCAGAAAACCAAAGCAAGACAAGATGTTATTTTCAAGGAATGAAATGATTACCACATCTGTAGCTTGTCTGGTGGGAATTGCCTCAATCCATTTCATGAAATAATCTGTCGCTGTGAGGATCCATTTATGCTTACCAGACGAAGCGGGATGAATTTCGCCAATGAAATCCAATCCCCATTGCTGGAAAGGGGCACTCACTTCTATGGGCGTGAGTGGCAGAGGCTGTAACTTCCGCTTTCCTTCAAAAATCTGACACTTATGACAGCGCTTGACCATCTTATATACATCAACAAACAATGTCGGCCAATAGTACCCCACTCTCAGAATTTTATTTGTTGTTCACTTCCAAAAAAGGTGACCACCACAGTCTCCTTAGTGGCAGTCCTCCATGACTTTCTTTGCTTCATTTTCCACCAAAAAATTTAACAAAACACCACGAAGCTCTTTCTAATACAGTGCAGAATTAAGAATGCAAAACTTGGTAGCCTTCAACTTGAGTGTTCTCACTTTGTTTCTAGTCATGCCGGGCAGTGGTGACAAATTTTTAAGCACATATATGATATCTGAATACCATGGAGAAAGAGAAAACATTTCAGATACCTGAATTGACGATCCTTCCTCATCCTCATTGGACAAGGCAACGATCAGATTTATGTCCAAGGTGTGCAAGTTTGATTCAGCCATTAACTTCACCAATCCCTTTCCTTTAACCAGCTTTGTAGGCTTTATTTCCACATCACATTCCAGCAAGGTTGCAATCCACTTACCTCTTCTTCCTTCCGGATCGGTCTACACTAAAACATCTTTGACAACAGCGTTATGAACATAGGCCAAAATGTGAGAATGTAGAATATATACCCAGAAATATTTCAATGCCTTCACAAGTGCAAGGGCCTGCTTCTCAATGATGTTGTACTTTAAGGCTTCATCTCTTATAGCTCTATTGAAGAATGCGATGGGTCTTTCGTGATCCTCTCTTTTTTGCAATAACAATGTCGTCATAGTATGCTCTGAAGCGAATGAAAACAATATGAAATCTTGAGTGTAGTCCGGGCTGGCTAGAACTAGAGCTGAGGAAAGAGCCAATTTGACCAAATTGAAATATTTTACAGCCTCCTCCATCCATTTCACTTGGCTGTCCTTCTTAAGCATGTTTGTCATCTCTCTTAGGTGCTCAACAAGATTAGGTACAAAGCGGCGTAGAAAATTCATCTTACCATTGAACGATTGTATCTCTTTTTTATTCTAGGGTAGATCAATTTGCTAAATTGCTTGCACATGTGCTGGGCCAATACGAATGCCATCTTTTGAGATAATGTGCCCGAGTAGTTTGCCTTCCTCCATGGTGAACAAGCTCTTCTTTGGATTCAGTGACAAGCCATATTTTCTGAACTTTTGGAAGACAATTTTAAGATGGTACATGTGCTCTTCATCAGATTTGGAAAACATCATCAAATCATCTAGATACACTACCAAAAATACATCCTTCTCATTTGCAAAAGCCAAGTCCATTGCACGCTGAAATGTAGCACCCACATTCTTCAAACCGAAAGGCATTTTAGCATAATGAAAGGTTCCCCATGGAGTGGTGAACGTTTTCTTGTCTCGGTCATCTTCATGGACAAAAACTTGGTTATATCTGGAATAACCATCAAGCAGTGACATACGAGATGCTCCCACTACTCGTTGAAGTATATGGTTCATTTTGGGCAGTGGATAGTTGTCCTTTAATGAAAATTTGTTGAGATTTTTGAAATCAATGCATAAGAGAATCTCACCTATCTTCTTCCGTACGGGCACCAAGTTGGACATCCAATCTAAAAATCTGATGGGCACAATGATCCCTGATTTGTACAACTTGTTTATCTCCTTTTCAATAGATGGCAACAACTTTGGATTTAGCCTTCTCAACTTCTGTCTGAATGGTTTTTGATTGGGATTGATGGGTATAGTGTGCTGAATTATATTAGTATCATATGTCTTTAAGTCAGAATAGTCCCAAGCAAACACATCTGCAAATGAAGACTTCAAACTGATATATTTGTCCTTGATCTTTGGTGGTAATGCTTTGGACAATTTTACCAATTTAGGATTAGCAGTTGTTCCGATGTTGACCTCTTCCACACCCTTCTCTGTTGGCTGCAATGTTGGCTTGCGGGCTACATCATCTTGATCAAAGAGTTCTTCTAGAGGTATCAAGCCTTTAGGAATAACGTTATTCTTCAGCTGCAACATGTCCATTTCATTGATCTATACCTCATCTGTACCATTACCTTTACCATCATCATTTTCTTCATCAATTGAAGTCTCTTTGAACTTGCCTTTGTTTTGTAGAAAATCATCAATCTCCTCATCATCTTGGAACACTTGCCAATATCTCTGATTGTCTGGAATGGTTGGATGATGCTTGACATGGATTTCGAATTTGTTGCTAGAGTTCATTGGGATCTTCAAACTACTTGCTGCCTTGGAAAGAGCATCAGCAATACTATTTTGTATATGAGGCACACATGTCAAGGTGTATTCTGAAAATAATTTTAGTATGTCTAGGACTACATTACGGTAAGCCCACATCCTAAGATGCTTTGCTTCATATTCACCTCTGACCTGCTTGATAACCAATTCAAAGTCACCATATACTAAAATCCTCTTAGCATTCAGTTTTCTTAGAATCTTTAGGCCAGCAATCAGAGCTTCATACTCAGCTTCATTATTTGAACACTCAAAAGCCAACTTGTATGACCATACCCGCACATTACTAGGGACTTTGTTCGGGGCAGAGAAAGGACTGTGTACCCAAATTCCAATTCCAGTGCCATCATTTCCCACTACTCAATCGAAATCCATGGTCCACAAACCTTCTTCCTCCTCTTGCAAATGTTGAAAATCTGTTTTTTCTGCCTTGTATGCTTGCTGTCCATTGCTTTCAGCTGATTGCTCAACAGTGTTCTGCTGCTCTTGTTCTTCTTTCTTTAAAACTTCTCTGAAATTTTCTGTTATTTCCGGAATATCATCTGCTTCTACTAATTGACTATATATATCATTGAAACTATCCGAATACAAAACAAAAGACTCTAAATCTATATGTACATAGTTAATTGGATGATTTATGGGTTTCTCCTTACTTGTGATCATGTATCTCATTTTTTGTTCCCGATACAATTTCCTCAGTTGTCCAAACACTGGAATCGTTGCATAGGAGAAATCTAGTTGTAGTGTCCCTTTCAGTTTCACTACCCAAGATCTAGAAAGAAGCATGCCAAACCTTGGAGGAATATTTTCTACCACAACATCCATCAAAACGTTATTCATTGGGAGCTGATCCAAACTCACAACCAAGTCTTTGATGAGACAAATACATCTTACTCTGCTGGAATCAAATGAATAGAGATCATGATATTGTCGGGTGATGTCCAGACCAAGCTTATCCATGATTGCCTTGGGCATGAGATTGTGAGAAGCTCTGGAATTGAACATGGCATTATGTAACACAAAATCATGCAATCTTAAACTGATATAAAACGGTGGCACATCACTATCAGGAGACTCACCATTCGATGTTGGCCCAAAAATCATTTCAGGTTGATCATCTTCGATATTCACCATGTCGGACATTGGCTCCAAATTCAACATTTTAGATACTTGTCCTTTATAACTATTGTTCTTCATTGTTTCAGTTAAGGGGATGGATACCTTTAATTTAGAAATCTCATTTTCCAAATTAAAAGAAAGAATCTTTTCTACCTCTTTGACTGGGATTTCTTTCCTTTCCTTTTCTTTTCTTGCAACTTGCTGATGTGATGGTTATGCTGATGGTGACTTGCTGCTCTCTGGATCAACCACCTCCTTTCCTTTCCTTTGTGTAACTTCTGAATCATTCTTTGATGCCTCAACCTCCTTCCTTTTCTGAATTGGTTTGACCAGCACATCTTTGTTTCTAAGTGAATATCTCTACTGTTGGGTGGATAAAGCATTCATATAGCCTTTTTGGTATTCATCGGATTCTTCCTCCAAGACGATGTCATTTATTAGAATGAAATCTACATCTTTGTGTACAAATGAACTCTCTGCATACTCTTCATCCTCAGTGAGGTAAACAGGAAAATTGTCAGGAGTAAATAGGTGATTTTCTTCACCTATTAGATTCTCATCCTCATCTGATTCCGGTCCATGCACAAAATTTTGCTGTGAAGGTGTTTGTACTGGATGTTGTGCAGTCTGCTCTTGGGCTCGCTGATCTCTCTATCTTATTCTATATTGTGGTTGTTGCTGCCCACGAAAGTTAGGATTTCTAATTTATGGATCCAGTTTGTCAAGTTTCACTCTTTCAAGCATCTGCTCTACCTTCCGATGTAGTTGATCTACCGAGGAAGATTCTTCCTCTGCAACGACCTTCTTCTCTACCTTTGCTCTAGCTCTCTTGGTTAGTAGATTTGCTTCAACGCTGACTGCTATCTTCTGCATGTCTTCCATTGTGGTCAGTTCTCTTTCTCTCAATTTATAAGCCATGTCAGCATCAAAACCATCCAGGAACTTCACCATGGCTAGTCCCACAGGTGGCCTTAGATGATCTAGAATTTCGTTATAAACTGAATTGAATCTAATGCAATAATCTTGGATCGACTCACCATCGTTTATTTTGATTTGCTCATATTCGACCAGAATTTGAAGAGGATTCCTTTTCGCTTCCCAATGGTTTAAAAATTGTTTTTGTAGGTCATCCAAGGTAGCGATACGTGCAGCCGACAAACCTCTAAACCATTTCCTCACTTCACCTGCAAATGTCTGCACAAAAATTCTCATTGCCACATTCTCTACATCGATCTCATGAAGTTCATAAAAGTCTGCCATTCTATCCACCTGTTGCTGAGCAGTAATGCCATTAGGGGTGCCATCAAAAAATGGGATTTTTCTTTGGTAATCTGCGGGCATATCATCTAAAACTTGAGGCAAAACAAGAGGTGCAAAACAGGTAGCCATCACTCTTGGTGGATTTGTCCTCGGACGTGTTGGAGGAGTGTGCACAGTTTGTAAGGGGCTAGCAATTGGAGTTTGAAGCTGAGCTACTATGTAGTTATCAATCGACTAGTTATCCCTTTCCGTCTCCAAGTCTACAAGAAACTGTGGATTGTGGACAGTAGAGTCAACCGCCCTTTCGGATTTGGTTTCGAACAATGATAATTCAAACTGCTCATCAAACTCTAGCTCTTCAATATACTCAAAAATGTCCAGGCATGTATGGGATTTGAACACGGGCGATATAGAGCTTTCTTAATGACGAATTCTTGAAATCAAATTGGGATTTTTGTAGATGTGCGGAGGGTCGGGATCTGGATTAGCTCTGGTGTATCTTCTAGAAGCCATCGTGCTATTGAGAAAAATCAAAGGACACAACCAACTTTACTCAACCTATCAAATCCTAAACTTATCATCCGGAAGCTTAGAATTATTAAGAAGTAAGGGGATTTGATTTTGTTGTCCCCAGCGGAGTCGCCACTATGTTAGCACCTAAATCCGCCTTAGGTTGAAAGAAGGAAAAATTTAGGGTAACAACAAACCACGCTCAGTCTAGTAGCTAGCCCTACCAGAACAGGAGAGGGCTCTCTCTGAGTCACATTTAGTGAATAGATAAACGAAAAGGCCTGAGATGACTTACAGTGAAATATTTATCTTAGGCTAGTAAGTGAATATGGATACAAGAAGTGATTTTTACGAATGACTGTGTTTCTGGGATGGTATGGGACCAATGGACCTCAATGAATAGAGAATTTAATATAAAGACAAAGATTACTTCGTGAGGCAAGATAGGTGGGGAGTCCAGCAATTTAGTTTGAAACAACGTGGAATGGAGAGATTGCTTAGGAGAGTGAAAATGGCATATGCGCATAAATCCTTTTCAACAGAAGAAAGAACACTGAACATGACATTTTCCCACAGGTAGAGCAATAAAATTGAATTCTACCTTATCTAACTTAGAAAATTTCACCGGAAATGAATATGAAATGCACTATGAAACATAACAAGATACATATGAAACATAAGGGACACATTTGCTACACTCACAACCACATGAATCTCATGAAACAGAGCTGCTGCCTTTCATTAATCCTCTGTAAAAATATACAATGAAGAAACAAAGTTTCTTTCCCATAGTCTCCCAGAAGTTACAAGCCAACCAACCCTTTGAAAATAGTTTGCATACAATATATAGAATGTGCCATGAAGAGATAGAATGCCCAAGGGTTGGGGAGTTAATCGAATCATTACAAAATGAAGGTGGAAAGCCAAACATCAACTACAGGTGCAGCGTCACAAACATGGCAAATGGCTTGGGTGACTGTTTGCCTTCCTTTGCCACTTGGATAGAAGCCCATGTGGAGTGAAAATACTTTAAATTCCACCTTTGGTGCTGAAAAAGTGAAGTGTATATGAGAGGGCCCACGTATGAAAAGTCGCGAATCAAAATTTCGCGAAACAGAGGCAAATTGGGCCTTTTTTCCTATATGCGCCGCGTCATTTTCTATATGCACTGTGCCACTTTGGGGCCCATTTTGAGGCACTTTCAGGAGTCCAAAATGTGCCCAAGTGTGCTTGTTGGAAAGATTTTCCTATCTACTTTCCAACCTAAGTGGAATCTTTGAATTTGGAGCTCATTTGCCCCTCCAAATATTCATTCTCCCAAGACTTCTTCCTGTGTGTCAAAATAGGTGCAATGAGACCATTTTTTGGGTGTTTTTGACTTCCTGGAGACTCAAATCATGCCCAAATTTCTTGCCCGAGTGCCAGTAGTCGTGTTTTTTCATGCTGAATCAATGGCGTGGCACACAGGGAGAAAAAACCTGTGTTTGTGACCAAAAAATGTCAATGTGACCAAAATTGTCCCAAATTTCTTGAAATTTGGGCTGGAGGTTCTCTAAGAGGCACTATGCTAGGCCACAGAAGCTTCAGCCAAGATTCAAAGCTGATCTTGCTCTTTTGCCTCTTTTTCTTCTTTTGTTGCTCTGCTCAATTTACCCTTCAAGCTCCTTATCCAGGCCTTTGCACTCATGTTCCGTGCCCTGTAATGACAAGCCATCCTCCTCAGTATGGTTTTGTCTCTATTGGCCTTCTCCAGTAGTTTCTCCAGGTGGATAGTGATCCACTCTAACCAGGACTCACAGTCGTTGTTGATCTCTTGCTCCAAGGTAGTGAGCTCGATCCTCCTTTGCTGGGCAACTTGTTGATTCTCACGGATGCTTTGCAGCTCCATGATCACATGCTGGTCCTCAAGCTGCTTGTTCCTCTACTCTAGATACTTGATTATCCATCTGGCCCTCTCCACATTGAGTGACAAGTCTTGGATCTCCGTGTTCTGCTCCTGAATAGTCATCCTAAGTCGGGCATTCTCCGCCTCTGCCTCATCATCCTGAATGAGGATTAAATCGGTCTCCTGTTCACCTGATGGCCCCTCACATGCATGGGCTTCTTGCCCTTGTCCAGTACTTGTGTCGTTGATGCTGGAAGCAAGGCCCCTTCCACCCTGGGTGGAGATAACACTCACTTCGCTACTGCAAACAAATGCCTATTGCCTCTCTCATATGTAACAAAAACTTGCATGGTAGTGGTCTCATGGTTAGGGGTGATTTTAGGGGCAAATGTTCGCCCTTTGGCAAAATTAAGGGGTTTTAAATTTTTAGTGGGAGAATATTTTGTATCATAGTACATTTTTACAAATCCCTCAAATAGCCCACCTTATTTTAAGGGAGAGGGTAAAAAAGGTAAATTTAGCCCTTGAAATTAGGAGTTACAACCTTCCATTCGCCCATTTTCAAGAATAGGTTTTATTTAAGTCAATCCTATGGGCCAAAGGCCCAAATACCATATTTATAAAAGAGGTATGGTAAATTAATAAAAATATAAATAAATGAGAAGTGTGGTAAATAAATAAACCATAATTAATAAAAATATAAATAAATGAGAGGTATGGTAAATAAATAAAGCATTTTTTATATTTACTCCATAAGTCACTTTATATACATGCAAGGGTGTAAACAAATTAAAATATAAGTAAAGTGGAGGTATGGTAAATAAATAAAACATCTTTTTATACTTACTCAAAAGGTATGGTAAATAAATAAAAATATAAATAAACTAGACATGTGGTAAATAAATAAAACCTCTTTTTATATTTAGTCCATAACCCTCGTTCTATTTATGAAGGCTCAAGAAAGAGGTTTTATTTAAGTGAATCCTATGGGCCAAATACCATATTTGTAAAAGAGGTATGGTAAATTAATAAAAATATAAAAAACGAGAGGTGTGGTAAACAAATAAAACATTTTTTTATATTTACTCCATAAGTCACCTTGTATTTATGAATGGTATGGTAAATTAATAAAAATATAAAGGTAAACAAATAAAACATTTTTTTAATTTTTTATATTAATACCATGCAAAAAACATTATTAACCCTAATATTAGTATTAATAAAAATAAAAATGGCACATGGTATTGACCCATGGTATTCACTTGGAATGTAGCCTATTTAAAGTGGGGGAATTAAACCAGCATAGATCCATCTTTACTGTGGATCTATTAAGCCCCGAGAGGGATCAAATATCATGATATGCAAACTAGCATAGAGTAAAGAAATA
>APFE030382134.1:166115-219453 GCA_000404065.3 Pinus taeda | reverse complement strand
ATTGACCCATGGTATTCATGTGAGCATAGACTATTTAAAGGGGAAATTCTATCTTAGATCCATCTTAATTCTGGGTCTACCAAGTGCTTAGAGGGATAAATAGATTTCATCCCCCTAACAATGGTAGATGTGGATTTAAGATGGATATAGGTTGGTTTTTATGATAATGAAGATATTAAATAGACTTAGGAAATTATATTGTAAAAACATCTTAAGGTGAATGGTTAAAGCATAGACATTGGACAAGTATATTTGTATACTTATGTTTTAAACTGAAACAAATTCAGGGCTAAAAGGAATGGATTGATTGGACTAGTCATCCTTCTATAACTTTCCAACATATGCTGGAGTAAAAAGATTGTAATTTAGGTAATTTTTCTAATTGCAAACGGGAACATACTTGTGTATTGGCAGGGTGGTTACGAGCTCCCTATAAGTGGAGTAAACAGATTGTAATTTGGGTAATTTTTCTAATTGCAAACAGGAACATACTTGTGTATTGGCAGGGTGGTTTTGAGGTCCCTAGAAGTGATGAATTTGAATTTTTCTTGGTTTTATATATAGTATTAGGTTTTTTCTCATGCTTTCTATGAATGGCAAGGGTGAATTTTATCTTACACCCACTACATTATCGATATGTAATTTCGGTAATTTTGATTTCAAAAGATATTTTAAAGAAATGCAATGATTTCATTTGTGTATTCAATAAACACAAGATTTTATAATTGAGTAAAATATTCGCCATGCCTGGTTAGAGATTCGCCAAAAAATTATATATACATATCATATTATTGATAAAATCGCCTTCCATTTTTCCTATATACCATGGAGATTCGCCCATTTATTATACATGTAAATTTGGGGGGGTTCTTAAAATTTTCCCCTCTCATGGTGCTCATACTGATGAGAAGGACCACCCATCTCCTGCTCTAGCTCTGATAGTACCTGTGATGTGCTGAAGAAGTCACGAGAGATGAAGTCCTCCCAAGAAATGCCCTGCAATCCCAACTGATGATCCACCAAAATCCAGATAGGAGCAAAGTGATACACACTGTTAAGCTGCTGGTGAGGGGTCTTATGTAGCATGAACGTGTTCATCCCCTCTATGTTCCTGCATATGAAAATGGGAGGTTCATCATCCTCACCCTGGTAAAGTGCATGAGCAACCGGATGTGATAGGCATATAGTCGAGAGAACTTCCCCTCACAGCTGAAGTATTTCATGATCAATCTCATGAGTGGAGCATACTCATCTTTCAAGTATCTGAAGGGAAAGACTCTTGTGAGCTGACTCAAGAATCTGGCCTTGATGTAAGGCTCATAGTGTTGCCTATCCACCTTCTTCTTCTTATGCCATTGTTCTCCAACATTTCGTATGCCTGTTGCCACTGATATAGTTTTGGTTGTCAATGTGAAAGTGACCCCGGCCAAGATAGACTGACCTCCATGTAGATGAAGCACAAATAGACGGGCCAACTCATGATAAACTCTAACATTTGCCACCCTTTGACAAAATTAAAAACATGCTAGGTGCTGGAGACATGACATGGCAAGAGGGCATGGTTGTAATTCAGTGAGGGTAGTGGGTTCATCCCTGACATGTTTGCCACTCTTGTGATGTCTCCTAGGAGCCTGCTCTTCTGAGGATGAGTCACTTTGTGTCTCCATCTCATACTCTGACGAATGTTGTGATGTCATGGCTACTGTGTGTACTATTCTTAGGCTGCCCTTTGATGATGGTGTGATGATGGGTGCCTTTTTGATATCTGTCACCAAGGGGATCAATGAAACAGGGAGTATTAGGAAGGGAGTAATATGATGGGAATAGGGGTTATAGGGAGAAGTTTGTTTAGGGATATGGGAGGGGTTTGGGTATTTTGATAGGGTAGGGTTTGGGGTTTTGACAAGGTATCGTTTGGGGTGTTATGTTGACCAAAGAGTGGAGGGATAGGGGAGAGGGTTTGGTAGTATTTTAGGGTAGGGATAATAGGAAAAATGAGAAAGGGAGGATAGGAAAATATGGTAGGTGAGGGGAAAATGATGGGTGAAATGGAACCTTGGCACTAACACCACACTTTGGAAACCCTAGCCATCATGGTTTTTGGTGTTTTCTTGTGGTTGATTTTATGAATTTGGTTGCATTCAAACATCGCTATAAACCACCATATCATTTATAAAATTTGATGAACAAGTGATGTCATAGAGCCTACCTTTCAATTTGATTGGCTTCACAGAAAATTTGAAGTGATTTGGCATTGTTTCGGCCCTTGGTCTATGTGCACTGCTCGCAAAACCCAGTGCGCCATGCCCTGGGTGTGCGCCGCACCCATGGAAAACTTGAACTGAGGGCTGGCTCTGTGTGTGTCGCGCCCTCTGTGTGCGTCGCGCCCCCGAGTATATGCATCGCGCTCCTTGAAACTGCCTCCAACTCACTCAAACACGCACGATGCACACTCACACCCTTTACAACATTTCTCCAAGGCTTGGATTAGCACAATGACTTTGATTTTGATGAAAACTTGTATATAAAGCCTTGGTAGTGATGGGTTAAATTTTTGCTTCCTCGAAAACCCATTTTTCTAATGTTGAGTTTTGACACTTTTTCATTGACTTTAAAACACACTGATTTTCACTTTCCCTTCGAAATTTTAGCTCAAATGATGAAATTTTCGGCACTCTTTGCAGGGATTGCATGAGAGGACATTTGGCCACGGAAACCATGACTGTATCTGAAGAAATCAACTGACGATTTTTTTGAAAATTTTGTCATAAATGACACTGTTTGACTTTTCTTCAAAACAGAGTTTTGAAGAAGAGTCGAAGTCTATCGACATGACGATGAAGCTCTCTGAATCATAACTATGTAAGGGCCTCACTCTGGCCCGCATGGATTTATTAAATATGTTTAAAGACCAAATTGATGAATCCCTAGACCTAAACCTCGAAAATGACTTTTGTCCTTTAAAGGACCAGACCTTGACTGTCATGGACTTTGGTGATTATTGACAAAAGACCTGAGCCAGCAGGAGCCAAACATGAGGAGGAATGACTAGCATGGCCTTCTCTATCAAATTATGGCATGCCCTTAGCGGAATGCAGCTGGTTGGATGGAGCGGGACACCTAAAAATGAAATGCATAAAGAGTTTTGATCTCTGACGGAGGACTGAACAGACCGACTCTAACAGGTTCATTTCATGGATGTTGTAGTTGTTTTTCTCATTAGTTTCATAGATGAAGATATGGATCATTGTACTCTCTTTTGCTGAATTATTTGATGATAATATAAGAAGAAGAATTTGCAAGGGTTTTCCCCATAGTGGGTTTTTCCCTGGTCTCTGACCAATCCTGATGTTTCTATGTGTGAATGTTTTTCTTCTATTGTTCCTTTATGTTCTGCTGCATTGATGATGATTATATTGTTCTTTATGATGATGAATAGTAATGTAAATCTAAATAATGTTATGATTTTATGGGGTGAACTTAATGTGTTTTTGAATAAATTCAATTATAAAAGAAAATAACAATATATCCCTATGAAAAATTAACGTGGTATGAAAGTCAGGTTGAAGAAAAGTCATGAAGATCACCCCCATGGAGACACCTTTAATGGAATAAAGAGAAGATGGAGGAGACCTAAAATTATTATAGGGTTTGAAGATAACCTTAGGAAATTTGTGTATTAGGGTTTGATGGATATTATGAGGTTAGGGTTTGAGAGAAATCTTGCTTTATGTAAAATATATGAGATATGAAATCTAGCATGGTCAATGTGAAGATGCTCAATTACTTATGAAAATTTTGATGAATCCTTAGATGGGATAGTCTCTAGTAGACCTATTTGTTGATAAAGTTGGTTGAAATATTGAAGGCAATATTGTTATATAGAAAATGGACAGTGATGACTCTTGAAGGTTGGTTCAAGAGGGAGAGGATCACATCTAATAGAAGATAAGTATCTCTTGACTTATGATGCTCCCTTATGTATTTAAAGTTTTTATAGACTTATAGATTTTATTATTGTTTTGATCAGTAGTTATACTTCCTTCATGTATATTTTCGTATTTGGATGTTTCTAACCTCCTTGATGAGATTTAAGAAGAGGATCCTTCTTGGGGATCATTTGAGATGCAAGAAAGAAAAACAAGAGCTAGAAAAGGTAAGGATGCACCTGATGAAGAGATGACTAAGCGATACATGCTACCTATGTCAAATAAAAGGATGCATAGGTATTTGAATACTACAAGGTATGTATCGTATATTGTTTGAATTTTATGGCAAGGTAAGTCCTAAGGTATGATGATAATTTTTCCTTATCAAATGGTTCATGCATGCATATGAAAGTGATTTGAATTCATGATTATTATTATGAAATTGTGAACTTGATATTAAACAAGTATCTTACATAATGAACTTCTTGATTCTATAAGGTTACTTAATATTGATCGTTGATATATTGGTATACTTTATCACCTATCATTTTTGGATATCTTGATTCCATGAAAAGCTATCACCTTGATTCTAGTAGATGGTAACTTGGTACTATTGATATTGTTTTTGAAAAACATGATAGCCATGATGATAGAAGTGTAACAATGAGATTGACATTCATGCTCTTTTGTTGACCATGGTTATGTTTGATGGGTTTAGTAATTATGGCATATTTGAATTCCCTGACTTGATGGTTTGAGTTACATGACAAAGAATTAATGCTGTGATCATGATTACTGAAATATGCTCCTATTAGCTATTTGAAACTACCCCTTGATGAAATATTGATGTCCAAGTGGATTGTTTGACATGATTTGGCCATTTAATATAAGTAGTGTTTGGAGTTTTTACATGATGCTTAATAATGACTTAGAGCTTTGACTTGATGATTGAGATATGTTCTAGAATATACATCTCACTATGACAACAAATTTGGATATTGACATGATGACCAATGGTTTGATTTAAATATTGATTATTTGTCTTAATGACAATGCTGTATGGGCATGATGACCTTCAAAGGCTAATATTTGTGTTTGATATTGGTTTTGTTTTGGCCCCATTATTCGTAACACAATGGTTTAACCATTGAGAGTTGTGATTCAATATGAAGTAACCTCACAATAGATGCATGGAAATTGCATGACTTATTCTTAGTGTATACATTTGCAATTAGTGACTTATATTATGATCATGAGGATGATTTGATGAAATTTGGATTGATATTGCGATATTGTGATGATCTTGATATTGGTTCTAATCTAGCATCTAAACTTTAATAAGTTAAGTTAGTTGGTTTTATTGTACAATATTGTGAGTCTAATCATATTGGTTTGGAAAAGTATTATGTTTGCAGAGAGCACTATATGAAGCAAGCTCCTTGATCCAGATTTGTCCACATTAATAGTTATGTGGTGAAGGAAACATGACATCTTGATCCAAACCTCTAGTTAAGAAGTATTCCAAGGTACGACTTTGATTTTAAATTTGGTTTTATATATTGATGGTCTACTATTGATAGGAAATGAGCCTCTGATGATCTAAGTAAAGAGAAAGATGGCTTTTAAAGCTCCAAATATTGAATCATGGCCTGATGAATCAGTTTCTGAAGTTTGGAAAAGAAAATATATATTGTGAAGCTATTGAGGAAGTATTGGAAAGTGGAAATTCAAATCCTTGAACACTTTGATTGAATTTCAATAAGTTTTGAAGAGATGTTGTCGAACCTGACCTGGAAACCCACAATTGATTGAAGCATTGATATTTTGTTTTGAACATACATCTATATATATACATGATGTGCATATAACCTGAATGAATTCATGATTGAGCCACTTCATATACATTGATTTTTTGCCAAGCATCCTTTGAGATACTTGCATGGATGATCAATTTTTGATCTAAGATATTCATTCTATGATATGTGACTTTTTGGATGTACTAATGATGATTAGGATCATTATTTAAGAGAGGAGCACATTTGGATGTTTCCTTAGTATGAGACCTGTCACGATATATTGGATGTGAGGTCCATAGCATGATCGAGGTTGAGTACGATGTTGCTACATGACTAGCCATGTGGCAGGATGAAGAAGCTCCTTGGAGGTCATCTGAGCAGGATCTGGATATCACATGGATACATTATGATGATAAAAAATGGGAATTGATTGACAGAGAATCTTGCATATAGTTGGGACTAAGTTACTTTCATATATTGAGACAATGTTGTTGTGTGAGACAAGATCAAACTTTTGGTTGACACCTCCTTGAGAGGAAGGATGAATATGGTATCCTTTTATGATATATATATATGATCTTTTATGTTATAATATGATATTTGATTCGATGACCTACATGAACAAGAGACAATTGCTATTGAGACATGATGATTACCAGATATAAGCATGATGATATGCTTCTGATCTACAAAGATTAGGACTAATCAAGAATATTGAGCCAACTACTCCCCTGTATGAGCTCCCAAGTTGTGGAATTGAGATAAAGGACTCTTGGGGTTGAAGAAACTCTAGAAAATAGGGTATCACCCCTATTTGTTACCCATAGGGTTGGAGTAGTAGCTCACCCTATCTTGGCCTTTGAAGAGTATACCCCAGTTGGCATCATACCCATAAGTAGGGCTTGATGGGATCATCCCTCCCTGTCTAGCCAACAAGTTGAGGAGGCTTGGAGGTGTGTGATCTTTACCTCTTGTTAAATCGAATATCTTGTCCAAGCTTATATTATGATGTAGATGTTCTACCACATGACTATTAAGCTTCATTTTTTGGAAGATTGGTAGGAAATAGGATAGGTTGAGTAGTAGCTCCCCTATATCACCTATTTGCTCGATATGGGGTTGTAGTAGTAGATCCCCCATGATATTTTGGGTTGAGATTGAGCTCCCTGATCTGGTTTCAGGTTGAGATGTGCTCCATGATTATATGCTCCCTAATGATGATGCAGGTTGTATATATGACTCCCTACCGATATTTCCAAGTAGTATCTTGCTGATAGATATTTCGAGTAGTAGCCTGATGAATAGAGGGTGGTAGCTTAGGCTCCCCTCCGATGAAAAAATATTCTTCTAGATTCAAGAATATTCATCATATGAATAGGGACAATCAATAGATAAGTAGGAATGAGAAAGAGATGAATTGATATGATCAATGATGATACAAGATGATGAGATACTTGATATTAGATATGATTTGATGACAAGATACACATGACATGATGCAGGTGGAATTCTCCGTAGTTGAGACGGGGTGTTAAAAATATGAAACTATGGTCAAATTCCATTTTGGATAGCTCACTTTATGGAGATAATTATTTTATTGAATTCCTCTTTTCAAGAGGTCCAAAATCGACCTAAAGATCACTCAAATCAAATAAGGGAAAGTGTACTTATGAAGAAAATCCCACATATGCACATTTGCTAAGATTGACCCAAAATCAAAGTGGACCACCTTGAAAGGCTATAAATACAAGTTATCTCTACCTCATTTAGACACAATGACGAGACACTCTTCTAGCTTGTTTTTGGCTTGCATAGGTCTGAGGCTCATCTTCGGAGGATTAGGTTTGCTCTGAGGTGAAATTGTGCAATTGGAAGCTCTCGTCTCTAATTTACGGTTTTGGGCCCCATTCGCATGTAAATAACATGAAGTATTTGACTATAATCATACACAAAGAAGCTCATCTATGTGATAGATCCTTCCAGTCACACAGAAAACTTTCCATCCATGTGACTAGGACTTTAGGGTTTTCGCATTCCAGATCTGACCCCATTCGCTAGCATGTCGGGCTTAAGGGAGAAACTGGGAAAGCTATAGTCACTCTCATACCACATCCTCCATGTGACCAAAATCTAAAAGATGAAATATTAGTTTTCTGAATATCTTGCTCAGTGACCGCAAGGTTTGGAAGTTGAATGCAGACAATGTGAGTTCCTTACAGTCTTCAAAATCAAAGTATCGAACATATACATTATTGGGTTCATTTTTTGGATGTTGTAGTTGTTTTGATGGTTAGTTGCATACATGAAGATATGGATCATTGTAATCTCTTTTTTTGAATTATTTGATGACAATCTAAGAAGAATAATTTGAAATGGCTTTCCACATAGTGGGTTTTCCTTAGTATCTGACCAATCCTCATGTCTCTATGTGTAAATGCTTTTCTTCTATTGTTCCTTTATGTTCTATTGCTTTGATGATGATGATATTTCACTTTCTACATGGTTGAATATAATGATGAATAGTGATGTAACTGAATAATGTTATGATTTTATTGGGTGAACTTAATGTGTTAATGAAGAAATGCATTTATCAAAGAAAAAAACAATATAGCCCTATGAAAAATTAGCAAGGACTAGAAAGAAATTAGTGATATCAAAATCTGGATACAACATGCTTTCCGGAAATTTTTGCACTTCCCTTTTGAACAAATTAAACTCATTTCTAAGTTTGGAAATAAGTATAAGAAAAAGAATAAAACATTCCAAACTTTAATTTCAAATTTCCAGGTTAGCACAAATCAGTTTCATCCAATTCATTTCTCAATTTTTACTCAAATATATTCGGAATGAGTGAGTCACATCCAAATCCATGCACCACATTTGTTAGTCAACGTGGATGATAAAGAATCTAAGGATGAGGAAGAAAGATAAAAAATGGGACAATTTTTCAGGAAAAATCAATTAAAAGGATTAAACTTTTATTTTCAAAATATTTTCTTTATTAGAGAAATATTTGTGATTTTCTAAGTTGTTATTTTTCAAATAGACTTATATTGTTTTTAAGTATTTATATCGCCTCTTACATTGGAGTAGAGGTCTAGAAATTGTGAAGATTCATAACTTTGATTTTTGAATCAATATTGAAGTTACAACTCTTTTGGTTAGAATCAAATGTGTTCTTGAGCTATGAGACTAATGTTTGGTCATGTTTTTAATTCCTTAGTGAATGCATCTGGTATTGTTCTTTAACTTGTGCATTTTTTTGAATGAATATTTGATTATTTTGTTTGAACATTTCTTAGTATATTTTGCAGTCTATATCTATTATCAGTAGAAGTTTATGAGCTGTTAACTTTTATACATTCTTGTTTGATGATTTAAATCTAATATTCAAGAGATAGAATATTATTTCAAATAGTTTTCTTCGTAATGTTTGTTAGACAATCGACGTTTTGAACCCTTAACTGTGGCTCATCTTCAGGATGAACCACAGTTGAGGGTTTAAAACATCGATTTTCTAACAAAAATTATGCAATGGATCTGGAAGAAAATATTTGAAACAAGATTACAATCGCAGAAATTTGAAATCTAAAAGGTAAAATATTAATTGTTGTTGTTTTCGAGATAGTGTTATTTCTTGATTTTTCTAGTTAATCCATGCATATTAATTCTAGAAAAACAAATTAAAATTACTTTGAATTGGATGAAAACCTCGTAAACATATTTTTGAGTTTTTTTATATAGCTACTCTCCCAAAACCTAGTTGTCTCTCTAGCTAGACCCAAATTCCAACCAGATTTAAACAAATATGATATTTCACATGGTTTATTATGTTTGAAAGAATCCCCTACCCCCCACATGGGAAGATGCAAAATGGTCATTCTATTTCCAGAAACAGGTTATAATAAATATTCTAAGTTATATTGACTGAGTTATGTCGATTTTAATTTTGGAGCAACATTCAGAGCAGTTTCCCTTTGGAGGCGTGCCCTACCACCTTGGTTTAGTAGGCACCCACTTCACATTCATCAGTTTCAGCATAGAAGCATTCGGCTTGGGTTATTTGGAGACATGCCCTGCCACCCCAGGCTATGTAGGCACCTACTACTTCATCAACAACCAACATCATGGTTATGGGTCAACTGCACAAATCCTTGTCATCGAAGTCCATTTGATAGGCCGCACACTGTTAACATCACAGTTGGTCACAAGAATTATAGGGTATCTCTATCCTCAGATCTTCATTTTTCATGGTTATGGGTCACCCACAAACCCACATTTCATCGAATTCCATTTGCTAGGCTACACACTGTTGGTATCACAGTTGGTCACAAGCATTACAAAGTATCTCTATCATTAGATATTTGTTCATCATGTTTATGGGTAATTCACAAACCCACACTTCATCGAAGTCCATTTGCTAGGACACACACTATCAGTATCACAGTTGGTCACAAGCATTACAGGGATCTCTATTCTTCGATCATAATTCATCATGGTTATGGGTTAACCACATAAAACCATTCTCTTCAGTGACTCTTCATATTCAACAAAGGCTTCGCAGGAGGGAACTTCATGCAATGGGGACCATTGCTTCTTAAGGAGGGAGGAATGATCTGAATAGAAAATGGCATCAACCCATGGTATTCATCCACCCATGGAATTTACCCATGGTATTGTAAGTGACATCCACCCATGGTATTCATTCACCCATGGTATTTTCCCGTGGTATTCATTCACCCATGGAATTGACCCGTGGTATTGTAACATCCACCCATGGTATTCATTCACCCATGGAACTGACTCGTGGTATTGCAATTGAAAAAGACTATACGTAACAAGTCACATTTTGTAAAATGGAGATGGCTCGCCACAATGTAGACTTTATATTTATTATCGGTTTTAATAAAAAGTTTCTTTGTGGTTTTATTTACTATGTGTTCTATCATTTTCTTTTTAGCATTGCAATTTTTCAGATCTTTGGGGCCTCCCCACAAGATCCAGATAATTTTTGTTCAAATTGACCTCATCTAATCAACAATTTGTTTATATTTTTGTATATAATTGTAAATATTAAAATATGTCATATATTTTCCCTAATTTTTAAATTGTTTTATTTTTCATCTTCTTTACTTTTTTTAATTTAGTTCAGCACAGGCAATCAGGCCCCTAGTTTCAGAGAATATACAACCATATCAATGAAAAAGGGTCTCAATGGGACTCTGATCGTGCAAATAATCAATCATTGTAGCAAGAATTATTCGCTTATCAACAAGAATATATACATGTGTATGTATGAATTCCATTGTTTGACACAGTCACCAGGGATCATTCTTGTGGAAGAATGACTGCTTTATGCAGGTGATTCACATGAAAATATTCCTAGTTTCAAGTGGGTAAGTAGCCCTAAAAGGTCTATGAGGTTAGTATCATGTGGATATAATTTTGATATTATGTGCTTATAACTATGCCTATGTTTATGTTATGGACAACCAATGTTTAAGGATACATCAATGGAATGAAAGCAGTGTGATTTATGGCATGTTGGGAAAAGCATGGATAATGGAAATAACCATAGACCTGAGACTTGGGTTTTGTATCCACGTAATAAGGCATGGAAAAGACACTAGAGGAAAGGTGTCATGGTATAGATGGTGGGGTGTTTGGGTGTGTAATACTACTATTGTGTACATTTTGTGTTGTATACATGTTGTAGTGTGTCATGTGTATTGTGTAGTCATATTGTGACATGTGTATTTGTTGTGTTGTATTGTGTGTACATGCATTTTTTGTGTTGTAGAATGTGTGGATGTGTACTGTTGTGAAGGGATTGGTTCTCAGGATCCATGGAGGTTGTGGGTTGGGACAAGATCTCTGTAGCTTTATGATAGCTTAGGTTCCCTGGAGGTTGTCAGTTGGAGCCATGTAATAACTTGGGTTCACTGGAGGTTGTGGGTTGGAGCCATGTAATAACTTGGGTTCCCTGGAGGTTGTGGTTGAGATTGTAGTCCCTAAAGCCCTGGGGATTGTGGGAAGAGACCAACATTGAGTTGTTGATACTGAGGGTAGAGGCAGTATAGTCTCTGGATACCCTTGTAGTTGATATTGAGGGTAGAGGCAGTATAGTATTTGGATACCCTTGTTGTTGATATTGATGGTTGAGGCAGTATAGTCTATGAATACCCTTGTTGTTGATATTGAGGTTAGAGGTGGTATAGTCTCTAGATACCCTTTTTGTTAATATTTAGGGTAGAGGTGGTATAGTCTCCAGATTCCCTTGTTGTTGATACTGCATATGGAAGAGAAGAGAAGGAATTTGGTGCTTGTCATGTTTGGGAAACTGATTCAATGTGTTTATGGAAAGGACAAAGAACAAAGGAAGGATAAAAGAACAAATTAAAGATAAGCATCATCAATATATTTCAATTTTTAATTTCAAAATTATGGACATAATCTGGAATTCTTATTTATGATGGTTGAGTTTTGAGCTAACCATATGTGATGTGTTTAAACATGATGATTTGATCAAGGAGCTAATTTGACTTGTTGTGACATGAAATAAACATAATTGCAAGTTTCCCCTTATTGATGAGCTATCAATGAGGTATGATTTTTAATTTATTACAATTCCTTTTGAGCCTAATGGGAATTATGTGCTTAATGTGGGAAAGCATGGAAATGCCCAAGTTGGGGTGGTTGGAATTGTCTGCAAGAGAATTCGTAGTAGTATCAAAAGGAATTGGAACATGGAAAAGTATGTTGATAAAGAATTTAGGGGCAGGGCCATTGTGGGACACTGGTACCCAATAGTGTCCATTGACTTTCATAAGCATGTTATGACCAGTATGATGGTTTTGAGGCAAGGATATGCCTTGGTCTTTGGACCTTCTGATGCGAGGAAACCTTTTTAAGGGAAGGATAACCCAAGAGACTGGGAAGAAGGGAAGGGGATGATGGGGAACTTGGAAGGTGAGTGATTGCATGAAACAGGGTAACCAAATTTCCTAAGGGACTAGGAAGTAGGGAAGGGAAGTTCTAGGAATAAATTTGTTTTGGTCAATAACATTTCCAGATGGAACCATATGCACATTGGGAGTGTGCCTGAAAACAATGAGCCAGTAACTATTCACTAAGAGAAAAAGTAGTGTAAGGATTGTAGTGATGGACATTGGAGGAAGACTTTGATATTGACAGTGGATTCTAGACTTCTTGGGAAGGAAGTGAATCCTAGTGCTACATTTGAGGGTCGAGGTGTGAGCCTCTAGATTCCCTTGTCACTAATGCAGGGATTGTATCATTTTATTTGTTTGTTTAAGCAAATGTGCATATGTATATATGTGTAAATATTATATTGAGCTGTGTTTTTAAAGCTCCATAAGCAATATGTTTTTCATGTTTTTAGTAGTTGTCATCTTAAATACTACATTGAGTTGTGTTTATAAAGATCAATAAGTAGTATGTTTTGTCGGTCATAAGTGTCATAGAAAAATGAGGTCATGGGATGTGTATTCCAAGATGAATGGGGGGGGGGGGAAATCACATTGAGGTCACTTCTGGTTAATTAATGGCTATGGAAATTGGCATTGGCATTGACAAAAGGAAAAAGGCAATAAATGGAAATTAATTAAAAGAATAAAGAAAAATAGGAGAAAAGGAAGATGAAGGGACATGAATATGCATGCAAGTGAAATTAGAAATAAAATAAAGGAAAAATAAAGAAAAGAGAAAAGTAAATGAAGAGACATGACTAGAAATCAAAGATAAAAAGGCATCTGAGAAACAGTTGACAACTTTGGCTCAACTTTTGACTAGTTTCATAAATCAAACTCCAAGAGGAGAGAGAGAGAACTTGGACAAAAGCAAGCAAGAAATAAAAGGATAAGAAAGGAAAGAAAGGGAATGCGAGAGGAATTTAGGACAACAACAAGTAGGGACAAAAATAGCTTTGGATTTATAGATAACAATGTGCATGTGTGATTTAGCATGTTGGGATTTAAATGCATGGTACATGCATTTGGTTATTTGGTTATTTTTCTTTATTGGAATGGGAATTGTCAGATTGACAATGGTTACAACTTTGCCTTTCCATTTCCTAGATAGCCATGATGTAGTGGGTTCCTTGTTTTAGTTAAGCTTTGCATGACCAATAAATTTCAGATCTTGGTTGAGGTGGTCTCAGGAAAATTTCAAAGGGTCGAGGGTGGAGATGTGATTTCTCCTGGAACTCTTGACGAATGGGTGGAGATAGGAAAATTCCTCTAGGTATGTTAAATAAAATCAGAGGCATCCATCCTTTTTTGGTTTTGGTGATTTCTAAACCATTTTAGGTGAAATCACTATGGTTGACGGTTGAGGTGGTTTAGCCTCTGGAAGCCTTGGTTGGTTATGTTTTGGTTTATCCCATGTGATCCCACACTAATGCTTGGAATATTGCATGAGGGTGATTGGGATGAAAGAAACATTTGGTTCAATCCCAATCTATAATCTAGTGGTCCATGGAAGTCCCTTGATTGGTTGGATTTATGCATATGTTATTATTCATTATTTCTTATTAAGATCTATGAGCACATGTATTGGTTATTGTGTTTATTTATGATTGTTTCGTCATGGTTTCATTCTTGTTAAATGTTGGTTATAAGCATGGTGTATTTTTTATTATGTGATGTGCTCTTGTTATGCTTCTATTCCATGGTTTGACAAGATCTTAGTCATATAGTTGAATGCATGAGATAATATGTGTTTGATGCAATTAGTAAAAGAGGGCAGTGAGCCTTTTGGATGATTCTTTGATTAATTTAATGAGTTGTCTTACATAAATGCATTCATGACCTGTAGGTGATATGTCTACCAAGCGTTTGCAGAAATGATTTCATGTATTTTCAAAGTTTGGAGTAGGAGTAGATCCTAGAATCTAGTATATAGACACACATACCTTGTTGATAAAGTTTTGGGAGGTACTGGGCAGATCTAGGCATTTGGCCTAAATATTAGCCCAAAAATCTAGAACTGGGTTGCCAACCACACCCTCTGAACTGGGAGATTTCGGTTGTAACCACACAAAGGAAGGCTTGTGCATGCAACTGGAGCTTTCCAATGGTATGTACATCTTGGCATGCCTATGGCTAGATGTAGAGTCGGGAAAAAGTTAGTTCCAACGTAGGGAAAGGTCATCAACAAATGGTGTCTAGTATATGAGTGATGTGGTGCTCCTAGGAGGTTGCAATATGTTTTAGGTTAGTAGACCCCACTTCCATAATTGGAACATGGATTTTGGGTCATGTCATAGTTAAATCTCAACTAATGTTTATCCTATAGAGCTGCTAAAATCTAGTAAATGTGGGTTGGGTTAGTCACAACTAATCACAACTATGTCAATGACCGGGTGAACTTTCAGATTTGACACTACCCTAATTAGAACATGTTTTAACTCACCAAATATTTTCACTTCTGATATCTATAGTTGAATGATGTGCATTGGACATTTAGTCATTGTTGCATTCAATTTATTACATATAGTGTAGGGCATAACATTTGATGGTTCTTTAAAGTCAACCAAGAAAATGTGAATGTTCCGATGAATATCTCAAAATTCAACAAAAAAAGAGGTGTTAAAGATTTATATTTTTACCAATTAAAGTAATATTTATTGTTGATGTTTACATATCTCTTCCTTTCTTTCTAACGAAAAAAACCTATAATATTATTTGCATAAAATAATATTACATTTGTATATGTTGATGCATTCGAATGGCCATAGCCTAAAAATTGCTTCCTTTAGAAGTGAGAAGGATCAACAAGCTAAAGCTCTTTAGAATACTTGCCTTGAAGGATTTTGTTCAAAAATCTAGTGTGCATAAAGTCACAATCCCAAGACACTATCACGAAAATATTATTGATTTCTAAATGCCAGTTATATATCTTTTATCTATCGAAATTATCAGCCTTTTACATTAAGATATAAAAAAAACATTTGATTAGATGTCATATAAATTATGTCAAAAAACCTCATAATGAAGATCATAATAAGGACCTAGTATCATAGAGTGTATGAAAAGTACATAAAAACAATAATGAATGTGTGATCAGTCTCGTGGGTTGAGAGAAGATTATTTGTTTCCATCTTCTTTAACTTTTGTAATCTTCTAGCTACTTTGGTCCATTTTAAATCCACACATGGATTGTTCATTTGCTTGGTTTTTCCTACATCTATAGATATGATCAAATGAAATAGTATTAAAAGAAATGATTGTTGAAATAATTCTTTGGTATATAGGAAGAAAGATATAGTTTGTGAGTTTAGTAGTCCATTTCATATAGTCAATAAAAATCTTGGAGTCTCCATAAATGTGCAAATATGTGATGTTTTTCAATAGGGAAAGTTACATTAAGATATTTAGAGTGAACAATTCAACATAGTTGTTTGTGGCTCTCACGACATTACAGGGAAAGATGAACTAACGCGAATATGAAAGTTGTTGATGTTGTTGTTTGGATGTGAATGTATGTCAGTTGTATATGCATTTGTTATACATGTCAGTGTCTATATCTTTTTACGCATGCATAATAGGTTAGACATGCATTGTGAGGTCACTGTATGTATTTTTTGTCATCATGATGTTGTTGGTAAGTTATGATGCTAATGTGTTAGATGAGATAGAGCAAGAGATGCAAATCATCAGAGTGAAGTTGCGGCACTAAACTTCGGGGTGAGAGCAGATCATCATATAGGCTTGTATGTTGGGAATGTAGGTATGTAGGTCAAAGGTTTTTATATGAATTATGGTTATGTGTATACCTTTAATTCTATTTTTTATGGTTACATGTATGATAGTTCCTAGTTGATTAGTGTAGTCATATGCAAATGTATCAGATAGCAATGAATGATATTAAATTATTGTTATATGCACTGTTGTTGTTTTATGTTATTTAACTTGATGGTTATGTTATATGTTAACTTTTTTTTGTTATATGTTAGTTAACTGGATGATTAGGGTTATTGTAGTTAAGACCTTGATGTTAAATGTATCGTGCTAACTTGGGTTGACCTAAGCAGATGATTATGGTCATGACATTCAGGTATGAGTTAATATATATTGTGATATTATTTCAAAATGATCTATAATGATTGTGCACATGTGATTGTTACAATTCTTTATGAGTTTATGACGTGAATTTGTTAGCTAGTAACTATTATGGACATCGTGACCTTATTTATGTTTGAGTTGATATGTTGTGAAGTTATGTCATGCTAATCTAGATTGATTGTGTAGATAAGATAACCTCCCCTAAGATCCATTAAGGTATGTGTTTTCTTATGTAGTATACATAGTGCTTCATTGTTTGATTATGTCGTCTATTTGGTGTTTGAGTGTTTGGTGTCTATTATGTTGTTTAGTGGATTTATATAACATGGTATGTTTATAGTTCGTTGAATGTTTGATTTATTGCATGATATGAGTATGAGTATATCGGATTGCATGAAGGAATGATCTTGCTTTAATATGACTGTACTAACACATATGTGTTGAGATAGCTAACATGTACTTGAGTGTAATAGGTGACAGTTGTAACATTATGTCTAATGACTATGAGTTGACTATGGATTATGACATGATTGTTAGACTTGGTAAAGGTTGATTACAAATTCATAGATATGATTATCTTGATATTTGTAACATGTGGTTGACATATGTGAGTAGTTGCAAGGTAACATTCTTGCCATTAATATGACAAGGTAAGGAAACAAGCATGTTGTTATTTTTTCTTATGCACTGACAAATATGTGTTTATGGTAGTTTGATGCAAGGGATTGCATGGAAAAAGAGATTGACATGAAATCTTAAAGTAGGCTCGAGTTTATCTTTCACTTGAAGGAACTAGGAACCATGGGGATGGATTGATGGTGTTTATTGTTAGTTTTGTGCTTTCAGTATTTTTTATTTGGTTGCGCTAAATTGCATCATTTTTATATCTGGTGCAAGTCCTTTCCACTTTGTTTGCAGTATCATATTGTTATTATTTTCATGGTTTTCTTCTTGTTTGTTTCTTGTATTGGCTTTTATGTTTTGAGTCTTGTGAATTGGTTTGGGAAAAAGGAAAGCTAATGGAGTTAGGGAAGAGTCGTGTGGTACCCAGCAGTTGATGTAAGGCCTGGTTGGACCTATTGAGGTAAATGGATGGTGATTAGAAAATCTTGAGAAAGGTAACAGAAAGGGTAAAGTAAATAGATTTGAGGTTGCAGATGCCTTGGATATGTTGGGAACTATTGTTCTCAACGTTGTGCATGTTTTGCATGAATAAATAAGTTCTCTTAGCCTTGACCTTGAGATCTAGTAATTATGTTGTGATCATGATTGCTTTATGCTAATGTTTATATGCTTATATTTATGTATCTACTTTTTATCTGATAGGGTCATCAGGGATCATGATTGTTTTATGTTGATGTTATATGTATACTTGTATGCATATATGTTATTATCTGACAAAGTCACCAGGGGTCATTCTTGTGGAGGAAATATTTCTTATGCATGTGAATAGAATGAAAAGGTTCTTGGTTGATGAGGAATCAAGTGGGAAGAGTAGTCATGACAAATATATGAGGTTAGTATCATGTGGATATGAATTGATATTATATGTTTGTATTATTCCTATGTTTATGTTATAATAGGTAATGCTGAAGGATACATCAGTGGAAAGAAAATAATGTGCTTTGTGCATGTTAGGATAAGCATGGATGGTGGAGAGACACTGGAAGCAAGGTTACTTGGTAGAGGAAGTATGGTTTTGGATGTGTAGTGCTAGTGTTTTTTATATGTTGTGCATGTTGTATATTCATTGATTGCACCAATGGTGATGTGTAATGTTGTATATGTAGTATTGTGTACATATTTTTGAAGGAAATGTAACTAGGTTCGGTATTCATAAATGTACTTTTGATATTTGTACTTATTCAAGAAAATAAATATTATTTTTATAATATATGTCAATCAGTTTCTTACTTATTGAAGTAGGTCTAGCACATGTCAAAGTCCTATAGGTGAGTCAAAAAATTAAAATAACTATCTTGAATACCTTAAGGGCATGTTACATCATGTATAAATATATGTTAAAGTCAAAGAGAAAAACCTCCAAGCAAACTCAAGTCTACTCCTATGCAAAGGAACCATCAATAAGCTCCTTCAAGCATGCTACACCACCATAGAAATTATCCAAAGTCTACTCAGCAAATCAGCCTCCAAACAACACTCAAAGTCAGCCTAAAAACAAGGTGACTAGTTGGCCTAAATGGAGGGACAAACTACTATATGTAGAGGTTTCCCACTCCTATATAACACATTCAAGGATCTCTGAAATAATCAAAGACAAGGAGTCAATATTAGAGTGAGACAAGTTGAAGATAAAGAGCCTTAGTGCAGCGAAGGAGGGAGAAGTCTAAGCGAATATTGAAGTATTGTTTCTAGGGTAAAACTTAGTCACATGTGTGAGAAAAGGAGGGCTTCCTATGGACATATCAGCAACAATATAATAGTCCCATACTTCTCATTGTTTGGGCTTGAAACTTAGGCCTATAATGCCTCTCATTAGAGTGAAGAATACACTCTCACATACGAAGGAGAAAGGAACCAAATACACCACAAAACCTCCCACGCGTGCGAGGTTTAGGGCTACAGTGTTGCCACATCAAGTCTGCAATCTTACATGAAGAAGAAGCTCGATTGGTGAAGAGAAGAAAAGCATCATCCTATGTGAGTAGGCACACTTAGGATCAAGAAGGAACATCTCTTCTAGAACTAGCATAAGAGAGCCTACCACCAAGGAGTAGGAGAATGAAGTGCTAGAAGAAGGAGAACGAAGTGCTAAAAAACAAAGTGCCGAAAGAAGTGTTGGGGAATAAGGTGTAGAAAGAAGGAAGGACTTGACTTGTTCTTGGAGGATACTCTTATCAGGGGTCTAGATTTTGGAATTGATCAATAAAATCTTCAATAAGAGAAATTCACTCAAGGGTTTTCCTCCCAAGAGAAGAGACGTTTTGGCCCTAGTAGAGAGCCAACTTCATGTGTTCTTATTTTTATGTTTTAGTAAAAGTTTGATGAAGTACACACATATGCACTAATAATAATAATAATAAGAAGAATAAGCTAATAATGAAAAGTAAAAATACTCCACAAATTGTCATCAAGGAACGAATAATCACACTACACTAATTTTCCCTAATATTATTCAACATAGTATCAAAGCTAAGGTGACACATTAAGGAAAGGGAAACTCAAGAAAATTCATTAAGGAGAAGCATCTATAAATTTTAGGCATCAAGTCTATAAGTCTCAATCACTTCGAGGATAAGAAGGGTATACAATCCATCATTCATCAAGGAGGTCTACAAATATAGAAGAAGGTCCTTACATAAACGCACCTACAAAGAAGAGCAGATTGAAGTAGGACCTACATCAAGCTACAATTTATCAAGCAAATATCATCATCAAACAAGTCCACTTGAAGAACATCAAGATCCTAGGAAGTCAATCCATCAAGTCTTCAAGGAGGAAGAAAATACATTACATCTCAAAATCTATCAAGTAAGTACATGTCCCCTTATGAATATACATCAATGTCTTTTTGCAAGGAAAGAAATAAATTGGTATGTACCAATAATTTTCTTGCATGTAAGAAGAGGATTGATCTACTTCTCAAGGAGAATGAACTCCTAGAGCATGTCAAAAGGAATATCATTGTTCCTGGTAAGGACTAAACTCAAGCCTTAGCCAAGTAAAATAAGAATGAGACAAGAACTAAAAGGATTATGATAGAAACAATCAAAGACTCTCTCATTCCCTATGTATCCAAATTTTAGGCATCGAAAGAAATTTATGATAAGTTAGTAGAGATATTTTCAGTATCCACAACTAGAGAAGTGATATCTATGAGGAATGAATTATACCAAATGAAGATAACAAAGGAAGGAATAGCTCCCTACTTCATGAAAATATATGAAATGAGATATCAACTTCAAGATCTTGGGGAAGTCATGTCTGACAGAGAAATGACCACTATAGTACTCACTACTCTACTGGAGGATTGTGACAACTTCACATCAAGCATATATGCCAAGAAGGAAGAAACCACTCTCAATGAAATGTGGTCTCTATGCAGGGCAAAGGAAACCAAACTCAAGGAAAAAGAATATATGGGATCAAAGGAGCAAGCATTTTCTACCATGGCCAAGAGAAAAGGAAAATTTGGCAAGTTTGGTCCATGAAGAACAAACAACAAAGACATGTCCAAAATCCAATTTTTTGGATGTCAAGAATATGGAAACTACAAAAAGAATTATTATAAGCTTAAGAAGGACAACAATGAGAAAATAAGAATAAAAGAAGCAAAATAAGGAAGATATTTTGGATCTCTACTATGACAAAGTCAAATTATTTACTTCTGGTCTTCTTTCAAGTTTTTAAGTAGTATAGGAGCATGTAGGAATATTGCTTGGCTAGAACCATCCTCTAGAATCTGGAAGCATGATGTACATAGAGTTCTAGATACTCAAGAAGATGTAGCATTTATAATAAGAATAAAAATTCATGGGTAAAATTATCCTCTAGAATATAGGAGCATGGTAGATATAGCTCAAGATATTCATGTAGAAGAAGCATACCTAGTATAGGACCTCATCCACAATGAAAGAAATTTGATAATGATTAAGAATGTTAGAAGACCTCCATCATCAAAAGGAAAGGAAAATTTTCAAATCAAGGGTCTCTAAGATCCTATGATGGAATCTTCAAAAGAAGGTTCATGAACGAAAGCAGATGTCTCATTGGGAATCCCATTCATGGGATTCAAGAAAAGGATGATATACAGGCAAGCTAAGATGAAGAAAGAAGGGCCACACTAAGGAAAACCAAATTAAGATAAGATGATCAAAGGAGAATCAACATGAGGTATGTATGTATCAAAATTTATTCATTTGTATATTATTGAGTCATGGGAATAGTTCTATAACATGATAAAGTATGAAATAATCTCTTTCACCAAGAACATGTTCCAAGGCATGTACTACAATGGAATGAAGGTGACCAAAATAATATGCTCACATAAGGAGTATAAGATTGCTAGCTACGAAGCAAGAAGAAATTTTGGCTACTCCAGGAAACAAGCAAGGACGAAATGCTATCACAAGAAGCATAAGATGGTTTATCTATCTACCTAAGAAGGAGAAAATGAAGAAAGACATTAAGCATGTGAGGAACACCATGATCACTAAGAATCAATATCTGATAAAATAATTTGAAGATATCTCCCGAAAGAAGGCAGGACAACTTTGACAAAGGAAGGAAGGACCCTTGACACCTATGAAGGCCTTGGAGATATGAAATATGCAGATAATTGATTCTACTCTACAAATATGTCGTGATGAAGAAGTCATCCAACAAAAGAAAAAGAAATGTTGAAGCAATATCAATATGAAGTCATGATGGGCTACCAGGTCAAATCATGTAAACAAGCAAGTACAACAAAGCATCCATGAGAATAGTATTCTGAAGCATGGGAAAATGACAAAAGAGTAGCCAAATGACAAAACCTAATGTATGGCAAGAAAGACACTTTCCACGAAGGAAGCAGTGAAATGATAAACCAAGAAGGAAAGTGATCGATGGATGGTGCCCTACCTAGAAGAAGTTCAAACAAAGACTTGATGACATCAAAGAAAGGAATGAAATCAAGTAGTTGAAGAACCCACGAAGAAGAAGTTGTAGACGAAGGAAAGAGTCCCTAGTTAAGAGGGAGATCTGACAGGTCCCTAATCAAGAGGGAGTTTTGGATCACCCCTGATTACAAAGGAGTGACAATTGTGTTTTTCCATTTCATGGGTCATGCACGAGACCAAGAATAACAACCATAAGTCTAGATGAAGACCATGAATGGAATTGTAGACACAAGATAGACACAACATTCTTGTCTTCACTTGGGAAGAAATAATGGGAGGATTGGGTAATCATCTGGCATCTAATACTCTTTGAGGATGTGTAGGGCATCCAATACAGGGGTAGGAAAGGGGACCAATATTCCTTGAGAGATGGGAACCCAAGACAAGAATAGTCCTAGAAGGTCATACTCAATGAACACCTGGGTGGGTATGTACCTTAAGAGGCAATGATTGAAGGTGTCTATGAATCATTGGTCTTGCCAACATTATAGCTCATGATCTCATGAAGAGATAGAATTGTTAGTGAAGGCCTTGACAATGCTAATGGATATGATGCTATAATAGATGGATTTCTAATCAGGTTTCTCTTATGTGAATTCTTCAAATATTGATAATATCTAAACACCATGTAATGTTGTATTAATACCTCCCTAGTTAAGAGGGAGTGTTGAAGGAAATGTAACTAGGTTCGGTCTTCATAAATGTACTTTTAATATTTGTACTTATTTAAGAAAATAAATATTATTTTAATAATATATGTCAATGAGTTTCTTGCTCATTGAACTGGGTCTAGAACATGTCAAAGTGATATAGGTGAGTCAAAGAGTCAAAAGAATTATGTTGAATACCTTAAGGGCATGTTACATAGTGTATAAATATATATTAAAACCAAAGAGAAAAACATCCAAGAAAAGTCAAGTCTACTCCTATGCAAAGGCACCATCAAGAAGCTCCTTCAAGCATGCTACACCACCATAGAAACTATCCAAAGTCTACTCAACAAATCAGCCTCCAAACAACACTCAAATTCGTCCTACAAATAAGGTGACTAGAAGGCCTTCTAGTCAGCCTAAATGGAGGGACATACCTCTATATATAGAGGTTACCCACTCCTATATAACACATTTAAGGATCTCTGAAATAAGCAAATACAAGAAGACGAGATTAGAGTGAGACAAGCCGAAGATAAAGAGCCTATAGTGTAGCGAAGGAGGGAGAAGTCTAAGAGAAGATTGAAGTATTGTTTCTAGGGAAAAATGTAGTCACACATGCAAGAAAAGGAGGGATTTTTGTGGACATATAAGCATCAATATAGAAGTCGCATACTTCTCATTATTTGGGCTTGAAACTTAGGCCTATAGGTGTTATAGACATATTTGGGCACTTCAACCCCAATCTTATATGTCGATAAACTAGGGCTTTTCAACCCCTAAAAGTGTTGTTTCATACCCTAAAAGATCATGGTCATCTGATTACATCATTTCACAAAAGTTCCACCTGAAAAACCATCTGGAATTGGCCTAAACTGGACCATACTGACTGCTCCACTATCAAGGTGTGATGCTTACTGACTTCTACACTAGCCAGGTGTGATGCATACTGATAAGGCTTTCTGTAGGGTGCGATGAGCAAGGATGGAAAAATGTTTGAGACAGTTTTCTAAGGGGATGCTTAGGGAATCTTCTAGAAACTTCTCCTATGACACTTGCCTCTCTGAATTTTCTCAGGGATGAGTAAGAGATCCAAGAAATCTCCAAGTGGAACCAAATGCAACAAGTGGAATGACACTAATAAAAACCCCAAAGATGACTCACACCCTTGTACACATCTATAAATGGATCCCTCATCTAAGAGATCCAGAGGCTGGAAGATGGTGAATTGCAAGGAATTGCTGATTGTTTTTGTTTAAGATAAGAGCATTGTATTGTTGGTGTGATTTTCTATTTCATGAGGTGAAGAGGGCTTGATGCTGGGAGGATGATGCTGGATCAGACAATTGGGTTGTAATTCTCCCTTATATTTAATAAAGTTCTTCAAGTTTTCTTCCATATAATTGTGCACTTATGAATGTCATTGTTTGTGAATGCCAATGTATGTTCATTATATATCTGATTTTGTAGTGTTTATGTTAAAATAGATCAAGATGCTTTGATGGTTCTTTGCTACTGTGTTTCTATAGGTACTCTTCAAGTGGAATAAGTATGGAGAGGAGTTGCAAGCTCTGTCAAGGGGGAGAGATCGAGCAAAGGATTAAGTGAAAGTTCCAGGTTGGTCCTCTTATCCTTCTCTTATTTATTGTGCATAGAAGAAATCATTGAATTACTTTGAAATATTGTTTCTAGGGTAGCTACCAAACCTACAGGGCTAGTCGATCGAAAAGACACTAGTTTTCCCGAAAACAAAGTGGCGACTCCACTAGGGATCTAATAGATGTTTGTTTATTGTTGTTTTTTATTTTATAAACTATAGAAAGAGCCTAAAGTCAGCCATGTAGCCTTCGAATTGCTCTTGCTCTACAATTTCATAGTAGATAAACATAGCTTCAGTTAATCTCTGGTTTAGTTTATGAATTGAACATTTGACTTACAAGCATTCTAGATCCCCTTTTGGTAGCTCAGTAACCTCTGAAGATCATTCGTCTATACTTTTCTCTTTACTATCCATCATAGCTCAGCTTAACTCTCTGAAAACAACTACAAATTTGAGCCAAAACCCACTTCAATTATGCTCCCTGGCCCATCGCACTGTCTGTCACTGTCAACCAGTATGCATTGCAACTCCTGAGTCTATAAAGTGCGATGCATCCCTATTTTATGAAGCCCAGGTGTGATGACTGACTGAACCAATTTCCATCCTAGAGATTTGGGGTTTTTGTCCTTGTTTTCAGTTTTGTTTAGTTGTTTTGCTGCTTATGAACAGTACCTCATTACTGAAGCCTTCTTGCATCACATAGATTAGCTTCCATTGATTAGGATTAGTAAATGTTTTTATGTATTTGTGCATCATTTACAACCCTTTGTTGAAAAGTTGCTTGAATTGAATTGTCGTTTTGGTACAAAAAGCGTCATAACTGTCGTTTTGTGTCAAAAGGAGAAGTGTCGTGGATTCTTCCTCCCCTGGATAGTCAATTGAACATTTTTTCATATATTTGATTTGATTTTGTTGATATTCGAAGTGTCGAAATAATTTTCTATTCGAAATTGAAAAGTTTCGTTTAGTCTTCCTATCTATTTTGAAAAAGAAATTGTCAAAATGTCGCTTTGAAAGAAATATTTCAAATCTTTACTACATTTAGTTTTCCTTTTTGGCATTTTTCACATTAAGGGGAATGAAAAAAAATACATGCATTTGCATTTGCATTTAGTTTAGGAAAGTGCATTAGTGTGTGCTCTTTGCTCTTTGTTTAAAAGAATTATAGTTTTCTTTCCCTAGTAGCTAGGATTTTCATTGCTCAAAATAAACAACGATTGTTTATCATTGTAGATTCCATTTTAGGAATTTAAAATCTACATCACATGGTGAACCATTGAAAGGAAAAATTTAAACAAGATCAACTCTAAAATAAATCTCAATGAACCTAACAACGCTTTAGAACCTAACACAACACATCTAGAGGTCTAGGCTAGAGACGTGTTCCGGTGTCGTAAAAACTAGTAACTATCGTTTTCATCAAAGGTTGGGTGATTCCCCCTCCTTGATACGACAAGTGCTAGCATGGACTTGTGCTCCCCGTACCATCGTGTATATATTGGGAGACCACAATAGGCTTATATCCTTTATCCATAGGAAGTCATGTCTACCACCCTATCGATTGCAATGCACTAAACATAGCATTCGGGAAGATTGACTTCCGTACATAAGTCCTTGGTAATTTCTCTTTAATTGATCACCAAGGTGTATATTGCAGTTTTGCGATTAGTATGGTAATCCCTCTATCTAGATTTTCTAGAGTAGTCACTTTCATTCCTTTTCGACTCTCTAAAAGAAAATGTCCATTTGAGAACTTGTCACTTCAGGCTCATTAAAAATCTAAGGGGACTAGAGTCATCTTTAGATTTTCCTCGAATCTTAAAAATTGAAAAAGCAAAGTTGTGTTAAAGCATCATTAAAATTTATTGAATTCGGAATAACATCCATGTTCCTTATTTGATCTTAGGTTGAGATATATGGAGACAAATCCAGGATCCACCGATCAGGGAATCCCTTTTGAAGGGAATCCTAGTCCTTCTTCTTCTTGGGGAAATATTGGTGCTCCGTATATGGCCACATTGTCCCTTCCAGAAATCACAATTGGCCTACCAGTATGGCTGTTCTCAACCTCTGTGGTTCAAAATCTTGCATTTCTACCGCAATCAAATCAGCATCCAGTTGATACTAAAGTTGACCCTTTGCCTTCTTCTTCATTTTTCTCTCCCTCCCCTTCTTCCTCTTTGCTTGGTGAAAGTAGTGATGCTAATAACCGGGTGACTGAGAAGATGAAGAAAGGGAAGGAGATGAAGAAGAAGCCAATTCAGCAAGGGGGCAACCATGCATCATCTGGAGAAAATCCAAACACTAGACTTTCCAAAGCCAAATATCGATGCATGATTTGTACGGGTGACCATTTTTCTCAAGACTATCCTTGCTTTCCTTGGATCTTGAGAGAATAGCCTCCCTGTTCACACCATCCTGTGTCATCAACTATTGGAGATCATGTTGATAACACACCATCAACTAGTAATAGTGAAGTTCATGGACAGAAAGGAAAGGTCAAAAGTTCCATGCAGGTATGTGAACGGAACCATACCCTTCACCGTTGTCCTTTTTTGGATGAAGCCAAAAGAGTATTGAATAACCATCCCACTTCATCGCAACAACTTCCAACTAGTTACCAGAAACTCACCCCAAGTCCTTTACTAGTTGAAAAAATGACTGACTTAAATCAACCATCAGTCGAAACCACTCACTCTGAAAGTGAATCTCATGAGTCTATACCCGACCAAAGTCAACAGGTCGAGGTGACAATTGACCCAGTTTTAACTTCAGAAAATCATACCATCCCTAAAGAGAAAGAGAACAATACCATTCAAATTCTTTTTTCTACTTCAGAGCCTGATGAACTTGGGGGCAATCCACCTGTTCCTTCACAACAAGAGGAAAATACCTGAGTTCTCATAAATCAACGGGTTATTTCTTATGTTTATTCGGTACCCCCTCCAAGCAGTCTAGTCACTTCCTTTGATTGGAATCAACTAGCAAGATCTTGCCTTCCTTCTTATGTACCTTTCTGGATCATAGTAAAAATTTACAAAATGATCGTGTCTGGCACTATCATAGATGAAGGGGCATCAGTGAGTATCATTTCCTCAACCGCTTGGAAAACACTTGGTTCACCATCGCTTATGTCTGTTACACAAAATCTGTTAGGCTTTAACAAAGGAACCAATCGACCATGAGGGATCCTTCATAAGTTACCGATAACTTTGGGAAGGAAAATCGTTCACTTGAACGTGATGGTAGTCCCAGGACCATTAGATTACAATCTACTCCATGGACATGACCATGTTTATAACATGGAAGCGGTTGTTTCAACACTCTTTCGAGTGATGTGCTTCCCTCATGAAGGCAAAATTGTCACCATTGACCAACTTTCATTTCTCGGTTCAAGAACAGCTCCAAGTAAAACATTATCCCTAAGTGGTCCTTTTGCATCAAGAGTGTCTCTTCAAACTTCATTCCATCTACTTGATTTCCAGGAGTAGTCTAGTGAATGTAACAAAATTTAGGGGGGCATGCACCCTTGTCTATTCTGCGAACCCAACTGAAAAGATAAGTTTCCCTATAGGTTATGTGATTGGTCTGAGACACCATTCACCTTTGTCTATTTTGCAGACGAAGCCAAGGAAGTGTTTTGTCTATTCTGTGGATGAAACCATCCTACCTAACATGGTTTCCCTTAGGTTATGCGATTGGTCTGACACACCATTCAACTTTGTCTATTCTGCAGAAGAAGCCAAGGAGGTTTTGTCTATTATGCGGATGAAACCATCCTACATAACCATAGAAGTTTGCCTATGGCTACTGGAGACTCTCCTTTTCATCATGCTGGGGCATGCAAACCTTTTTCAATTTCATTTTCTAGCTTTTTAGCTTTTCATCTTTTTAGCTTTTTAGCTTTTTAGCTTTTTAGTTTTATCGTTTCTATCTTTTTTAGTTTTGTCGATTCTAGCTTGCGTAAAAAAGAAGAAGAGAAAACTAAAATCGAGCATAGTTCCCCCATAGTCTAAGCTCGTTAAAAAATAAACCTACCATCGAGCATAGTTCCCCCATGGTTTAAGCTCATTAAAAAATAAACCTACCACCGAGCATATTTCCCCCATGGTTTAAGCTCGTTAAAAAATAAACCTACCACCGATCATAGTTCCCCCATGGTTCAAGCTCGTTAAAAAATGAACCCACCTAGAGTAATTAACCTTTGTGATTGCCACGCTATCAGCCTTTTGAGCCTTGGTTGTGTACCTCCCATCACCTCCATTCTTTTGGCCGATCATACACTTCCACTTGGTTGTTTACCCTTTTTGAGGAACAATTGCGATGAGTGGTCTTTTTATCCAGCCTATTCACAGAATTCACCATGTTTTGAGAAGTTCCAAGATTACCCAGAACCAGTTGCTACCCCAGACACTACTCATTCCTCAAAACGAGTCTCCTTTAAACCCTTTTTAGACTCGTTAAATGTGAAAATATTGTCGAGCAATTAGCCTTTCTAGCTCGTTAAAATCATTGGAGGTGCCATCCCTCTTGTACATTTTAATATTTATCAAACCCGAGGGATTATCTCACGAAAAATTTCAAGTGCTTGTCTTTTTTGGCTCGTTAAAGTGATCAAAAAAGTCATCCCTTTCATATTATTTTATCCTTTTTTTGGACTTAATGGATTACTCTACTAAAAAGAACTCCTAGAGTTTCCTTTTCATCCCTTTTCAAACTCTCTAAACATGAAAAGGACTAATTTATCTTTGTCGTTAAACTCATTAAAACAATAGCGACAAATTTGTCCACCTAGACAAGAACAAGTTTCACTGTTGCTAGACTCGTTAAAACATAGCGACAGGTTTGCCCGAAGGGTAAATTATAGAACAAGCATATGTTATCCTCCTCAAGCTTGCCAAAAATAAAGAGGTACTGGTCATTAATGACTGGGGCAAGAGGGAAGGAAACTTGAAGAAATTTATGGTAGCAGGTCGTTCTTGAACATGACACTTTCACTCCATCACCATTATTGAGTCAGGTCGAGGTATTTCGTTCACCAGTCATCTCACCATTGGTCTTTCACACCATCCATTTTTTGGGGTTAACACTACCAATCCATCTCAGTGTCACCGATATTTTCAAGAGAAGTCATTCAGTTGAGAAACCACAAACCCAGTTAATGCCTCATCCACTGCAATACCTTCAGCCTCCATTTTTCATGACCGCCATTCTTGAACCTTGTGTCGTCAAATAATTTTCACCTCTAGAAATCATTTTCTTCGTTTCGTGTCATAGATGTGGGATACATTAAGGCCCTCTTATGATGGGTCACTTCTTGTTGACATCAACACATTATCCAAGAAGTTGACTTAGAAACAACCCTTTCAGTACTTTGAAGCTTGCATGCCTCAATGGCAAGTTTCTCACTTTCGGCGACAAGTTGACATCAATGGCCTTCGACCGAAAGATTTTGCGTGGTGTTTGACATCAGATCATATATTCACACCACATGAATTGTATTATAGTACCTTGAGGGTCATCATCATTATCAGTGATTCATCTTGCATCTGTTAACAACTCACATTATTGGCTGGTAATCAGGCGATGTCGTTCCATGTTCAACTTCAAAACATATTTTCACATGGATCGACTTGTACATCGGGCGAAGATTGAATGAGTTTTGAGGTCCCTGGATCTAGTTTCATCCATCTATATTTAGGGATATAAAGACATCAAATGTACACAGAAGCTGCACAGATGGGCATCTAGAGCAAGGATGATGGTTCTACAACTGAAGAATCACCAGTCTGCATATGCAGACGAATATTTGTTCTATGTACATGAAATTAATTTATAAAAGTTGAGCATGGGAATGCCCGCCTCAGCTAGATCATGAAAATTATATTATGATGATGTATTGTGTTGTATCTTATGCAGGTCACCTTCCAGTTTGAAACCTCGAATTCTCATGATAAAGCATTTCACCCGACATCAAGATTTACGACTCCATGCTTTAGGGGGCAACACTTATAGAAATATTTGGGCACTTCAACCCCAATATTATATGTCGATAAACCAGGGATTTTCAACCCCTAAAAGTGTTGTTTCATACCCTAAAAGATCATGATCATCTGATTACATCATTCCCCAAAAGTTCCACCTGAAAAACCATCTAGAATTGGCCTAAACTAGACCACACTGACTGCTCCACTGTCAGGGTGTGATGCATACTAACTTCTACACTATCCAGGTGTGATGCATACTGATAAGGCCTTCTGTAGGGTGCGATGAGTGAGGATGGACAATGTCTGAGACAGTTTGCTAAGGGGATGCTCAGGGAATCTTCTAGAAACTTCTCCTATGACACTTGCCTCTCTGAATTCGCCCAAGGATGAGTAAGAGATCCAAGAAATCTCCAAGTGGAACCAAATGAAACAAGTGGAATGACACTAATCAAAACCCCAGAGATGACTCACATCCGTGCACACATCTATAAATGGATCCCTCATCTAAGAGATCCAGAGGCTGGAAGATGGTGAATTGCAAGGAAGTGTTGATAGTTTGTGTTTGAGATAAGAGCATTGTATTGTTGGTGTGATTTTCTATTTCATGAGGTGAAGAGGGCTTGATGCTGGGAGGATGATGCTGGATTAGACAACTGGGTTGTAATTATCCTTTCTATTTAATAAAGTTCTTCAAGTTTTCTTCCATATAATTGTGCACTTGTGAATTTTATTGTTTGTGAATGCCAATGTATGTTCATTATATATCTAATTCTGTAGTGTTTATGTTACAATAGGCCAAGATGCTTTGATGGTTCTTTGCTACTGTGTTTCTACATGTACTCTTCAAGTGGGATAAGTACGGAGAGGAGTTGTGAGCTCTGTCAAGGGGGAGAAAGATCTAGCAAAGGATTAAGCGAAAGTTCTAGGTTGGTCCTCTCATCCTTCTCTTATCTATTGTGCATATAAGAAATCATTGAATTACTTTGAACTGTTGTTTCTATGGTAGCTACCAAACCTAGAGGGCTAGTCAATCGAAAAGACACTAGCTTTCCTGAAACAATAAGGCCTCCCATTGGAGCGAATAAGAGGCTCTCACATACAAAGGAGAAAGGAACCAAATACACCATGAAACCTCCCACACATGTGAGGTTTAGGGATCTAGTGCTGCCACATCAAGTTTGCAATATTACTAGAACTAGCTTAATTGGTGAAGAGAAGAAAACAATAATCCTATGTGATTTGGTATACTTAGGATCAAGAAGAAACATCTCTTCTAGAACTAGCACAAGAGAGCCTAACACCAAGGAGTAGGAGAATCAAGTGTTGGAAGAAGGAGGATGAAGTGCCAGCAAATAAAGTGTTAGAAGGAGTGTCGGGGAATAAGATGTAGAAATAAGGAAGGACTTGACTTGTGCTTGGAGGATACTCTTGTCAGGGGTCTAGGGTTTGGCATTGATAAATATAAGCTCCAATAATAGAAATTCACTCAAGGGTTTTCCTCTCAAGAGAAGAGAAGTTTTGGCCCTAACAGAGAGCCAACTTTGTGTGTACTTGTTTTTATTTTTTGGTAGTAGTTTGATGAAGTACACACATATGCATTAATAATTAATAGAAGAATAATAATATAATAAAGAAAAGTAAAAATACTTGACAATTTTTTATCATGTAACGAAGAGTCACACTACACTACCTTTCCCTACGATTCTTTAACACATATGATGTTGTATGCTTGTGGTATATATGGTGTTGTGTGCATGTTGTACATATGGTGTTATGTGCATGAATGTACATGTGGTGATGTGTGCATGTGGTGTTGTGTACATGTTGTACATGTAGTGTTGTGTGTAGGTGGTGTTATGTGCATGTCGTGCATGTGGCGTCGTGTCATGTACATCATAAAAATTGGTAAATGTGGACTGGGGCAGTCATAACTAAGAACACCTATGTCAATGACCTGGTGAACTTTCAGATTTGACACTACCCTAATTAGAACATGTTTTAACACACGAAATACCTTCACTTCTCATCTTTATAGTTGAATGATGTGCATTGGACATTTAGTCATTATTGCATTCAATTTCTTACGTATAGTATAGGCCATAACATTTTATGGTTCTTCAAAGTCAACCAAGAAAATATGAATGTTCTGATGAATATATCAAAATTCAAAACGGTTAAAGATTTATATTTTTACCAATTAAAGTAATATTTATTGTTGATGTTTACAAATATCTCTCTTTTTTCTAGGGAAATAAACTATAATATTATTTGTATTAAATGATATTACATTTGCACATGCCGAGGCATTCCAATGTCCATAGCCTAAAAAATGCTTCCTTTAGAAGCGAGGATGATCGACAAGATAAAATTGTTTAGAACACTTGCCTTGAAGGCTTTTGTTCAAAAACCTAGTGTGCATAAAGTCACATTACCAAGCCACTGTCCCAAAAAGATTATTGATTTATAAATGACAATTATATATCTTATATGTATCAAAATTATCAGCAATATACATTTAAAAAAAAAAAAAAAACCATTTAATCATATGTCATATAAATTATGGAAAAAAACCTCAGAGTGAATATCATAATAAGGACCTAGTATCATAGAGTGTATGAAAAGTACATAAAAACAATAGAGAATTTGTGATCAGTCTCATGGGTTGAGAGAAGATTATTTGTTGCCATCTTCTTTAACTTTTGTAATCTTCTAGCTACTTTGGTCCATTTTAAATCCACACTTGGATTATTCATTTGCTTGGTTGTTCCTACATCTATAGATATGATCAAATGAGGTAGTATTAAAAGAAATTATTGTTGAAATAATTCTTTGGCATATAGGAAGAAAATTATAGTTTGTGAGTTTGGTAGTCCCTTTCATCCAATCAATAACATTCTTGGAGACTCCATAAATGTGCAAATAAGTGATGTTTCTTAATAGGGAAAGTTTCATTAAGAGATTTAGAGTGAACAATTCAACATAGTTGTTTGTGGCTCTCATGACATTACAGGAAAAGATGGACTAATGTGAATATGAAAGTTGATGATGTTGTTGTTTGGATGTGAATGCATGTTAGTGTCTATATGTTTTTATGCAAGCATAATAGGTTAGACATGCATTATGAGGTGCTTGTATGTAGTTTGTGTCATCGTGGTGTTGTTGTTACATTATGATGCTAATGTGTTGAATGAGATAGATCCAGAGATGCAGATCATCAAAGTAAAGTTGTGGCACTAGACTTTGGGGTGAGAGAAGATCGTCATATAGGTTTGTATGTTGGGCATGCAAGTATGTATATTTAGGGTTGTTATATGCATTATGGTTATGTGTATGCCTTTCATTCTATTGTTTTTATGGTTACATTTATGCTAAATCTTAGTTGATTAGTGTAGTCATATGTACGTGTCAGATAGTCATCAATGATAGTAACTTGTTGTTGTTTTATGTTATTTAACATGATGATTATGTTATATGTTGTTGCTGAGTATGTTATATGTTAACTTGTTGTGTTATATGTTAGTTAACTTGATTATTAGGGTTATTGCAATTAAGACCTTGATGTTAAATGTATCATGCTAACCTAGATTGACCTAAGAAGATGATTATGGTTATGACATTCAAGTATGAGTTAATATATATTGTGATATTATGTCATATTAATCTAGACTGATTGTGCATATGTGATTGTTATGCATGAATAATAATTATTTGAGTTTATGATGTGAATATGTTAGCTAGTTATTGTTATAGATATCATGACCTTATTTATATTTGAGTTGATATGTTATGTCGTGATAATCTAGATTGATTGTGAAAACAAGATAGCCTCCCCTGAGATCCTTTAAGTTATGAGATTTCTTTAGTAGTATACTTGGTGCTTCACTATTTGATTATGTCGTCTATTTGGTGCTTGATTGTTTGGTGTCTATGATGTCATCTAGTTGATTTATCTAACATAGTAAGTTTATAGTTTGTTGAATGTTTGATTTATTTCATGATATGAGTATGTGTCTATAGGATTGCATGAAGGAATGATCTTGCTTTAAGATGATTGTACTAACACATATGTGTTGAGATAGTTGACATGTACTTGAGTGTAATAGGTGGCAGTTGTAACATTATGTCTAATGACTATGAGTTGACTATGGATTATGACATTATTGTTAGTCTTGGTAAAGGTTGATTTCAAATTCATAGATATGATTGTCTTGATATTTAGAACATGTGGTTGACATATGTGAGTAGTTGCAGGGTAAAATGCTTGCCATTAATATGACAAGGTAAGGTAACCAGTATGTTGTTATGTTTACTTATGCATTGACAGGTATGTGTTTATGGTAGTATGATGCAGGGGATTGCATGGCAAAAGAGATTTACATGAAATCTTAAAGAAGGCTCCAGTTGAGATTTCACTTGGAGGCATTGGGAACCATGGGGATGTAGTCATGGTGTATATTTCTAATCTTTTGCTTTCAATATTTTTTATTTCGTTTCACTTGATTTCATATTTTTTATGTCTAGTGCAAGGCCTTGCCACTTTGTTTGCGGTGTTGTATTGTTATTGCTTTCGATGGTTTTATTCTTGTTTATTTCTTGTCTTGCTTTCTATGTTTTGAGTCTTGGGAATTGGTTTGGGAAAGATGAAAGTTAATGGAGTTCAGGGAGACTCGTTTGGTACCCAACAGGTGATGTAAGGCCTGTATGAAGCTTAGTGCATGTATCAGAGCAACTGAAGGAAAGCGTATGCCAACTAGTTGGATTGGTTGGATCCATTGAGGTAAATGGACGGTGATAGGAAAATTGTGAGAAAGGTAATATAAAGGGTAAAGTAAATGGATTTGAGGTTTAAGATGCCTTGGCTATGTTGGGAAATATTTTTCTCAATGTTGTGCATGAATAAAGGAAGTTCTCTTAACCTTGACATTGATATATAATAATTATGTTGTGATCATTATTGCTTTATGTTAATGTTTATAAGCTTATATGTATGTATGTATATTGTTATATGGTGATTTTATATGTATACATGTATGTATGTATGTCGTTGTCTGACAGAGTCACTAGGGATCATTCTTGTGGAGGAATGATTGCTTATGCAGGTGAATGAAATGAAGAGGTTCCTGGTTTATGAGGAACCAAGTGGGAAGAGTAGTCATGCAAAATATATGAGGTTAGTATAATGTGGATTTAAATTGATATTGTATGCTTGTATTATGCCTATGTTTATGTTATGACAAGTAACGTCGAAGGATTCATCAGTGGAATGAAAACAATGTGCTTTGCGACATGCGAGGATAAGCATGGATGGAAGAGAGACACTAGAAGCAAGGTTGCTTGGTAGAGACAGTATGGTTTTGTATGTGCAATGCTATTGTTGTGTATATGTTGTGCATGTTGTATATTCAGTGATTGTACCTATGGTGATGTGTAATGTTGTATATGTTGTATTTTGTACATATGATGTTGTATGCATGTTGTATATATGGTGTTGTGTGTATATACCATAAGCAATGTTGGGTAATGATTATGCCATGTACATGCTGGATATGTGGTGTTGTGTATATATCTTACTTTGCACATGTTGGATATGTGGTGTTTTGTGCATATGTTTTTGTCCGCATGTTATATATGTGTTTTTGTGTACATATGATGCTATGTATATGTTGTATATTTAGTGTTATGTACATATGGTGTTGTGCGCATGTTGTACATATGATGTTGTATGCATGATTGTACATGTGGTGTTGTGTGCATGTGGTGATGTGCACATGTTGTACATGTGGTGTTGTGTGCTGGTGGTGTTGTGTGCATGTTGTGCATGTGGCATCATGTCATATACATGTCGTGCATGTGGCATTGTGTCATGTACATGTCATGCATGTGGCATCATGTCGTGTACATATTGTGCATGTGGTTTTGTGTACATGTGGTATTGTGTACACATTGTACAGGTGGTGTAGTGTACATATGGCACTTTGTATACGTTCAACAGGTAGTGTTGTGTACATGTGATTTTGTAAACATATTATGTAGGTGATGCATTATATAGGCGGTACCTTGTACATGTTTTACATATGGTACTGGTGTAAGTGTGGTATTGTGTGCATGTCATACATGTTGTGTTGCGAGCATGTGGTACTATATATGTGCATTGTGTAGTCATGGTATCATGACATGTGTATTTTTTGTGTTGTACTCTGTGTACACATATGTATTATGTTGTACATCGAGTGTGTGTATGTATTATGTGGTGGTGTACACCAAATGTAGGCATATGTATTGTATTGTGTTGTAAACTAAGTGTAAGTGTATGTGTTGTATGTCAAGCGTAAGTGCATGTAATTCATGGTGTTCTATTCCATGTGTGGTTGTATGTGTGTGTGATACACATTATGTGTACGTCCACATGGTTGAGGAGAAGGAATTGGGTGTTTGTCGGATGTGGAAACTGATTTGGTGTGCGTATAGAATAAAGACAAAGGTAGGAGCTAAGAATTGATTAAAGAACAAGTATTAGTATTTTATTTCATTTTTATTATGCATGTGATCTATGATTTTGGTCTATGATGATTACATATGATCTATGATTCTAGTTTATGATGGTTACATGTGATTTATGATTTTTATTTGTGATGATTGTATTTTGAGCTAACTTGATGTGATATGTTCATATATGAATATTTTGCCAAAGATGCTAGTATGACTTGGTGTGATAGGAGGAAAACAGAATTGCAAGTATACCATATTGATGAGCCACCAATGAGGTATGATTTGAAGTTATTTCAATTTATTTTGAATCTAGTGGGAATTATGTGTTTGGTACAGGAAAACATGAAATGCCTGGTTGGGTCATTGAAACTTACAACAAGCATTAACAACAATAGTAAAAGGAATTGGAATAGGAAACAGCATGTTGGTAAAGCATTTAGGAGTAGGGCCATTATGGGACACTGGTACCCAATAGTGTCCATTGATTTCCATGAGCATTCTATGAACAATATGATGGTTTGCAGTAGGGATATGCCTTGGTTTCTAGACCTTCTGATGCAAGGAAGCCTTGTTGGGCGATGGACTACCTAGGATGGGGGTGCCAACGAAACTTGGAAGGTGTGTGACTGCACGAAATGGGGTGACCAGATTTCCCAAGGTACTGTGTAACAGAGAAGGGAAGGTTGGGGATAGTTTTGGTTTGGTCATTAGTATTTCCAAATTGAATCAGATGCACATTGGGAATGTGCCTGGTGTTAGCACCTCAATCCGCCTTAGGCTGAAGGAAGGAAAAATTCAGGGTAACCACAAACCACCCTCAGTCTGGTAGCTAGCCCTACCAGAATAGGAGAGGGCTCTCTCCGAGTCACGCTCAGTGAATAGATAAACGAAACAGTCTGAGATGACTTACAGTGAAATATCGATCTTAGGCTAGTAAGTGAATATGGATAAAATAAGCGATTTTTATGAATGACTGTGTTTCTGGGATGGTATGGGACCACTGGACCACAATGAACAGAGAATTTAATACAAAGGCAAAGATTACTTTGTGAGGCAAGATAGGTAGAAATTCTAGCAATTTCGTTTGAGAAAGCGTGGAATGGAGAGATTTCTTAGGAGGGTGAAAAGGGCATGGGCAACATGAATCCTTTTCAATAGAAGAAGAACACTGAACATGAAATTTTCCCACAGGCAGAGCAATAAAATTGAATTATACCTTGTCTAACTTAGAAAATTTCACTGGAAATGAATATGAAATGAACTATGAAACATAACAAGATACATATGAAACATAAGAGACACATTTGCTACACTCACAACCACATGAATCTCATGAAACAGAGCTACTACCTTTCATTAATCCTCTGTAAAAATATACAATGAAGAAAAAAAGTTTCTTTCCCACATAGTTTGCATACAATATATAGAATGTGCCATGAAGAGATAGAACACTCAATGGTTGGGGAGTTACTCAAATCATTACAAAATGGAGGTGGAAAGCCAACCATTAGCTACAGGTGCAACGTTACAAACATGACAAATGGCTTGGGTGCCTATTTTCCTTCCTTTGCCACTTGGACAGAAGCCAAATTGGAGTGAGAATACTTTAAATTCTACCTTAGGTGCCAAAAAAGTGAAGTATAGATGAGCGGCCCCACTTTGGAGAAGTCGCGAATCGAAATTTCGTGAAATAGAGGTAAATTGGGCCTTTTTTCCTATATGCGCCACGCCATTTTCTATATGCGTCGTGCCACTTTGGAGCCTATTTTTAGGCACTTGCAGGAATCCAAAATGTGCCCAAGTGTGCTTGTTGGAAATCCTGTCCTGTATACTTTCCAACCCAAGTGGAAGTTTTGAATTTGGTACTCATTTGCCCCTCCAAATCTTCATTCTCCCAAGACTGCTTCCTGTGTGTCAAAATAGGGGTAGAGAGGCCATTTTTTGGGTGTTTTTGACCTCCTGGAGACTCAAATCATGCCCAAATTTCTTGCCCAAGTACCAGTAGTCGTGATTTGGCATGTTGAATCCAAAAATGCAAGCCATTTTCAATTTGGAGCTCCCAATTCTAAGCGTTGTGTGCACAGGGAGAAAAAAACTGTGTTTGTGACCAAAATTGTCCCAAATTCCTTGAAATTTGGGCTGGAGGTTCTCTAAGAGGCACTATGCTAGGCCATAGAAGCTTCAGCCAAGATTTGAAGCCGATATTGCTCTTTTTCCTCCTTTGCCTCTTTTGTTGCTTTGCTCAATTTTTCCTTCAAGCTCCTTATCCAGGCCTTTGCACTCATGTTCCGTGCCCTGTAATGATAAACCATCCTCCTCATTATGGTTTTATCTCGGTCGACCTTCTCCAACAGTCTCTCCAGGTGTATGTTGATCCGTTCGAGCCAAGACTTATTGTCTTTGTTGATCTCTTGCTCCAAGGTAGTGAGCTCGATCCTCCTTTGCTGGGCAGCTTGTCGATTCTCACGGATGTTTTGCAACTCCATGATCTCATGCTGGTCCTCGAGCTGCTTGTTTCTCTGCTCCAAATACTTGATGATCCATTTGGCCCTCTCCACATTGAGTGACAAGTCTTGGATCTCTGCGTTCTGCTCCTAAATAGTCATCCTGAGTTTGGCATTCTCCACCTATGCATCATCATCCTGAATGAGGATGAAGTCGGCCTCCTGTTCACCTGATGGCTACTCATCATGCATGGGCTTCTTGCCCTTGTCCTGCACCTGTGTAGTTGATGCCAGAAGCGAGGCCCCTTCCTCCCCGGGTGGAGATAACACTCGCTTTGCTGCTATAAACAAGTGCCTACTGCCTCTCTAATATGTCACGAATACTGGCATAGTCATGGTCTCATGGTGCTCATACTGATGAGAAGGACCACCCCTCTCATGCTCTACCTTTGATAGTACCTGTGAATGGCTGAAGAGGTCACGGGAGATGAAGTCCTCCCAAGAAATTCCCTGCAATCCCACCTAATGATCTACCAAAATCCGGATAAGAGAAAAGTGATACACACTGTTAAGCTGCTGCTGAGAGGTCTTATGCTGCATGAAGGTGTTCATCCTCTCTATGTTCCTGCATATGAAAAATGGGAGGTTCATCATCCTCACCCTGGTAAAGTGCATGAGCAACCTGATGTGATAGGCATATAGACGAGAGAACCTCCCCTCACAGCTGAAGTACTTCATGATCAATTTCATGAGCGGAGCATACTCATCTTTCAAGTATCTGAATGGGAAGACTATTGTGAGCTGACTCAAGAATCTGGCCTTAATGTAAGGTTCATAGTGTTTCCTATCCACCTTCTTCTTCTTATGCCATTGTTCTCCAACATTTGGTATGCATGTTTCCACTGAGATAGTTTCGGGTGCCAATGTGAAGGTGACCCCGGCCAAGATAGAATGACCTCCATGTAGGTGAAGCACAAAAAGACCGGCCAACTCATGATGAACTCTGACATTAGCTACCCTTTGACAAAATTCAAAACATGCTAGGTGCTGGAAACATGACATGGCAAGAGGGCATGCTTGTAATTCAGTGAGGGTAGTGGGCTCATCCCTAACATGTTTGCCACTCTTTTGATGTCTCCTGGGAGCCTATTCTTCTGAGGATGAGTCACTTTGTGTCTCCATCTCATACTCTGATGAATGTTGTGAAGCCATGACTGCTGTGTGTACTATACTAAGGCTGCCCTTTGATGATGGTGTGAAGCTGGGTGCTCTTGTGATATCTGTCACCAAGGGGAACAATGTAAAAGGGAGTATTAGGAAGGGAGTAATATGATGGGAATAAGGGTTATGGGGAGAAGTTTGTTTAGGGATATGTAGGGGGTTTGGGTATTTGGTAGGGTAGGGTTTTTGGAGTTTTGACAAGGTAGGGTTTTGGTGTGTTATGTTGACAAAAGAGTGGAGGGATAGGGGATAGGGTTTGGTAGTATTTTAGGGTAGGGATAATAGGAAAAATGAGAAAGGGAGGAGAGGGAAAAATGGGAGGTGAGGGAAAAATGGTGGGTGAAAATGGAACCTTGGCCTCATACCTCAATTATGCAACCCTAGCCACCATGGTTTTGATGATTTTTTTTTTTTTGAGTGGTTGGTCTTATGAGTTTTGTGGCATTCAAGCATAGACATAAACCACCATATTGTTTATAAACTTTGATGAAAAATTCATGTCATAGAGCCTACCTATCAATTTTATGGGCTACACGAAAAATTTGAGGTGATTTGGCATTGTTTTGGCCCTTTGTGGGTGTGCGCCACGCCCCTGTGTATATGTGTCGCGCTCCTAGAAACTGCCTCCAACTCACTCCAAACGCGCACGATGCACTCCTAATCACTTTGAAATGTCTCCCATTGAACTTTATTTGTACAATGCCTCTGATTTTGGTGGAAACTTGTATATAAAGACTTGGAAGTCATGGGTTAAATTTTTGCTTCTTCAAAAACCCATTTTTCTAATGTTATGTTTTGACACTTTTTCATTGACTTAAAGGAACACTGATTTTCACTTTCCCTTTGAAATTTTAGCTCAAATGATGAAATTTTTGGCACTATTTGCAGGGATTGCATGATAGAACATTTGGCCATGGAAACCTTGACTGCATCTGAAGAAATCAACTGTTGACTTTTTTGAAAATTTTATCACAAATGACACTGTTTGACTTTTCTTCAAAACAAAGTTTTGAAGAAGAGTAGAAGTCTATCCACATGGTAGTGAAACTATTTGAATCATAACTATGTAAGGTCCTCACTCTAGCCTACATGGCTTTGGTTGAACACCAAATTGATGAATCTCTAGACCTAACTATCGAAAAATGACTTTTGTCCTTTAAAGGACCAAACCTTGACTGTCATGGACTTTAGTGATCATTGACAAAAGACTTAAGCCAGCAGGAGCCAGACATGAGGGGAATTGAATAGCCTGACCTTTTCTATCAGATTATGGCATGCCCCTAGCGGAATGCAGCTGAGTGAATGGAGCGGGACACCTAAAAATGAAATGCATAAAGAGTTTTGATCTCTAACGGAGAACTGACCAGACCGACTCTAACATTGGCTCCAATGGGGGATCGTAGCTCCTTGGAGGTGCCAAGAACAACGGATATCTGGAAGAGCTAGACAGTGCCTTCGTCCATTGGGCTATGGAGTCATTATTTCGACAAATAACACAGGACTCTGACTCATTTATGAAACTGAAATGACCAAAAAACTGACTCAAATTTGACATTGAAATGACTCGAAGACTAACTTAACGAACTCAAACTAAACTAAAATAAAATGGTATTTATAGTGACAGTGGAAGTAGTGTTAATAACTCAAAAATGGTACCACTTGAGCAGCTAACCATTGATCAGCCCTCTTGGAAAATCTTCCCCATTCATTTCTTTCAGAAGAAAAGCATTTTGACCCCGATATACTGCAATCTTGAAAGGACCTTTCCAAAGATTCTCGAACTTACCGTGCTTGCCTTTCTCCTCATTCCTTGCATCCCACTTCAACACTACATCATCCATCTGAAATTTGTCCACCTTTGCCTTTCTGTCATAAATTTTCTTGATCTTCTCCTGCAATTTGGATGTGTACTTGAAAACTTCTTCTCTGGTCTGATGCAAGTGGACCATTTGATTCAACCTTCTCTGCATGGGATCTTCGTCATTGCTGGCCTCTTGAATAAGTTTGACCACCAGGGCAGCGAGAGAGGTAGGAAATACTGTATCAACTCCATAAAAAAGCTCGAAAGGTGATGTACCTATGGATTTCTTCTGACTGACCCGATCTACCCAAAGTGCATTGACCAACCTCTTATGCCAACTCTTCTTGTTTATTTCCAGGCAGCTTCTTGATGAGTTGAACCAATGATTGTTCGAAAGACTCTCCAATCCATTGCCTTTGTGGATGATAGGCAATTGAGTGACCCAAAATGATGTGATATTATGACAAAACTCTACCATCCTTTTTGATTTGAAATATGCCGTGTTATCAGTGATTAGATTATTCGGGCAACCAAAGTGAGACAAGATGTTATTTTCAAGGAATGAAATGATTACCACATCTGTAGCTTGTCTGGTGGGAATTGCCTCAATCCATTTCATGAAATAATCTGTTGCTATGAGGATCCATGTATGCTGACTGGAAGAAGCGGGATGAATTTCACCAATGAAATCCAATCCCCATTTCTGGAAAGGAGCACTTACCTCAATGGGCTTAAGTGGAAAAGGCTATAAATTCTTCTTTCCTTCGAAAATCTGACACTTATGATAGTGCTTGACCATCATATATACATCAGCAAACAATGTCGACCAATAGTACCTTGCTCTTAGAATTTTATTTGCTGTTGACTTCCAAAAAAGGTGACCAACCACAGTCTCCTTGGTGGCAGTCCTCCATGACCTTCTTTGCTTCCTTTTCCACCAAACAATTTAACAAAACACCACTGGGATATTTCCAATACAGTTCAGAATTTAGAATGCAAAACTTGGCAGCCTTCAAGTTGAGTGTTCTCGCTTTGTTTCTAGTGATGCCGGGTGCTGGTGACAAATTTTTAAGCACATATATGATATCTGAAGACCATGGAGAAAGAGAAAACATTTCAGATACCTAAATTGATGGTCCTTCCTCATTCTCATCAGACATAGCAGCAATCAGATTTATGTCCAAGGCATGCAAGTTTGATTCGACCATTAACTTCACCAATCCTTGTCCTTTAACCAGCTTTGTGGGCTTTATTTCCACATCATATTCCAGCAAGGCTGCAATCCACTTGCCTCGTCTTCCTTCTGGATCAGTCTACACTAAAACATCTTTTACAGTAGTGTTAGGAACATAGGCCAGAATGTGAGAATGTAGAATATATACCCAGAAATCTTTCAGTGCCTTCACAAGTGCCAACGCTTGCTTCTCAATGATGTTGTACTTTAATGTTGCATCTCTTATAGCTCTGCTGAAGAATGCAATGGGTCTTTCATGATCATCTCTTTTCTGCAATAACACCACTGCCATAGTATGCTCCAAAGCAAATGAAAATAATATGAAATCCTACGTGTAGTCTGGACTGACTAGAACTGGAGCTGAAGAAAGAGCCAATTTGACCAAATTGAAAGATTTTACAGCCTCCTCCATCCATTTCACTTAGTTGTCCTTCTTAAGCATGTTTTTCATCTCTCTTAGGTGTTTAGCAAGATTGGGTACAAAGCGGCGTAGAAAATTCATCTTACCATTGAAATATTGTATCTCTTTTTTATTCCAAGGCAGATCGATTTGCTGAATTGCTTGCACACGTGCTAGGTCAATACGAATGCCATCCTTTGAGATAATGTGCCCAAGTAGTTTGCCCTCCTCCATGGCGAACAAGCTCTTTTTCAGATTCAGCGACAAGCCATATTTTCTGCACTTTTCGAAGACAGTTTTAAGATGGTACATGTGCTCCTCATCGGATTTGGAAAACATCATCAAATCATCCAGGTACACCACCAAAAAAACATCCTTCTCATTCGCAAAAGCCAAGTCCATTTCCCGCTGAAATGTGGCACCCGCATTCTTCAAACCGAAAGGCATTTTAGCGTAATCAAAGGTTCCTGTTATGAAACCAGCTCAAGAAAAGATAGAAAAGATAGATCAACGCCTTAGAATTCAGCCTCTTCAAGGAGGCAACCTCCTTTACATTACATAAATGAAAAATTCTTGGATGATACAAATGACAAAACCTCCTTTCTATATATAGGAGTCTAAGGAGTCACAATATAACCTAGCCGACCTAATAATGATAATATAAAGCCACCAAAATAAAAATAGAGGGATTCTATGGGGCACAGTAATAACAATATGGGGGCAATAGGGGCACAACAATATTAATAAGGGGTACAACTACCATAGTAATGGGGTAATCACTAGTATTATAGGGACCCAACATTTTCCATTGTGGTTTCTAAGTTCCTTTAGCCATAATAATCGAAATGACACCCCACTAGGATGTTTTTCCCAACATTTATATTGGAATACATGTCCCATGACCTTGGTATTATATTTTTTGCATGAATTTTCAACTGGGATTGTTACAGATATGGTGCCAAGGGCTGATGAATGATTGAGGTATAATGGATGACAATGATTACCTGCAACCAAGATTCAATGTGATCCACATATTCATGGTCCTCCGATTAAGTAAACATTGTTCTCATGTTTCCTTTTTTCATGTTGTGCATATCTTCCACATCTTGATTACTAATCTATTGAAGGTATGGAGGATCTAGTGAGAGGAAAGAGAGAAACACCTCAATATTGGGATCTAGTGTATGCTTTCTAATGATTTCCCATCCTGATTACTTAGTTTCTTCAAGAAATTGGCAAGAATGAGCAAGGAAGTCTCATGGATCTTATTCTTAGTATGGTTTTTCTTTTGTGTACTACTCATCAATCTCTTTCCCTTCTCTTTCTCCTTGAGATGTAGTTACGCTCTTCATGTCTATTAGGATTTTCATTTCTTAAGATACAAAAACTCCTTGGCATAGGATTGTATAGATGTCTATGAGTAGCATTTATCAAAATTTATTTTCATACCCTTGCTTTGGTCAACTAGTAGATCCTCTCAACACATCGATTAGAGAGTATGATTTCTTACAGCACCCTGAAACCCTTGTAAAGAAATAAATGAAATGTGAAAAATTTAAGTAATTTCAAGGTGAGATCTATCATATACTCAAACACCCTCATGATACTAAGGATTGTTGTCACCAATTACCTTTTCATCACAATTCATCTTCTTCCTTGGCTCATATAATACCAAAATCATCTAAATTCAATGAGACAAGAAACCCAGTAAAGTGGACGTTCAGGTTCTTACCTTCCATCTAACAACTCCCACATCTCTATGTTTAGGATGTTGAATACTACAGAAAAAGGTCTTAAAAATAAACCTAAATAATAAAAAAACCAATTAATACATGGTTCGTTGATGCCTCCCTAGTAATGATGCCACACATGTTAGGAAATTCAATTGCTTAATTTTTTTCATTAAATTACCAACCGGGGTCAGTAAGCTAATGAAATGTCAGCAATGTATATGAAAACATAGGCCTCATTGGTATGAAATAAAAGATGCTGCAACAATCTACTCTAATCACACACTTTAGGAAATTAGTTAGACATGAATTTACCCCTTACATCCCAAAAGAATAAGACAATAAATAATAACTCAAAAAATTGTCACATTCACCAGCATCGTAATGGTATCCAACAAGTCCAATCATTCATGTAACTCAATAAAATAGCAAAAAGACCACATAATTCCAAAATAAACCATTCATGCATAAAAAAATAAAACCATGTGATAGTTACCAATCTGAGTCCTGGACTCTCTCCACTTCATGTGGATTCTTTGTCTTCTCAACTCTCTAAAGAGAAGGCACTTAGAAAAATATCACAACATACTAGTTACATGAATAGAAACTAAAAATAATGAATATGATATATTGTGAACGAAAGTAAACAAAATACGTACTATACTAACTATAGAAGTGCATCATATGATAGGGTTCCCTTCCTCGATGTGAGGGCTAGAAGAAGATGAAAGAAAGTTAGGAGATAATAAAAAAAAATGATTTTCAAAATCAACTACAAATTACATAATTATGATCCTAACAAAAACTTCCCTTCTTTGATAACAATTTCTGAACTATTAATATTTCCTAGGGATATATTGTTATTTTATTTGGTAATTGTGTTTCATTATTTCCATATTTAAATTCACCCAATAGCATCATATCATCATTCAATAAGATATGAAAGTATACAGAAATAACAATATCGTCATCAATGTAGCAGAACATAAAGGAAAAATAGAACAAAATCATTCACACATAGAGACACCAGGATTTTTTGAGACCAAGAAAAAACCCATTATGGGGAAAACCCTTTCAAATTCTTCTTCTTATCAGATTCCCATGGAATGATTTAGCATAACAGATTACAATGATCCATATCTTGATCGATACAACTATCTATCAAAATAAAGTAAATAATATCCACGAGATGAACCAAACCATGCCAACAATCCAAAACCATGATTTAGAAGTGTGTGATCAATTGTTACTGACTTAGGTCAACTACCGAGCTTTGTGGTCAACTCTTAAAATATTTTATCAACTAAAAAATTCAACATTTAGGTTCCAGTCATAGGGAAGATGTTTTATCTGTGTGGTTCAAAGGCTTTGGATGGAAATTGTCCACGACATGCCTACGACAACAACTAAAATTCTTCCATGAAATGCTTGTGGTTCAGACCTAAAACACTAAGAATAGACATCTAATCTTTAGACCCTACAATTTCAGAAATGTGTGAACTAATCACCGTGAACATGCCTTAGACTTATATGAGCCAAACCAAAGAACAAAATAAAAGAATCTCTTATGATCATGTCCAAATGAGGTTGAGGTTAGTTGTATTTAGAGCCTTCCAAGGATGTCCAATTTTTTTAGGTCTGGACTTATCAAATATTCACATGTGGGATTTAATTCAAAAATAAATTTTCCCTTCTCCAAATTGAGCACTTCAGTAGTAAAAATTGGTCCTCTCAAAAACATGAATCTCATCCCATGGTTGGAAATTTTCACTAAGCTACCAAATTAACATGCCCTATCGGCTAGGGAGAAACTCAACTACGTCATGCAGTCATTCCAAGTATGTTGTCATGAATTCATTTCCAATCTCAAGTGTCTCATCATGAAATGTCGTCATTATTCATCTCGGTTCATCTCTTCTTTTTCTTTCTTATCTCTTGATTGTCTCTACAAATATGTTGAGCATTATTAAATCTAAAAGAAGAAGAATTTGATATCAGAGTGGAGCCTAAGATACCAACCTCTATTCATCGATGAGCCACTCCTACCACCCAGCATGACTACTAGGGGGGAGCTCAATGCTACTACCCAGGAAACATCAGCGGGGAGCCAACTCTATGAACCACATTAACATAAGAGAGCTTATCTCAATCCATAACAACATTAGGTAGCACATCTCAACCTGAAACCACATCGGCAAGCTTAGTTTCAACTCATAATAGTATAGGGGAACATATCTCAACCCAAAAATCACATCGAGGAGCACATATCAACCAAGAAATAAGTGATATAGGGGAGCACATCTCAACCCATCCTATTGTCCACTGATCTTCCCAATAATTACCCTCAAGAGTCATGTTGTAGAAAACTTACAACATAATTTGAGCTTGGGTGAGATACCTGTTATCGCTCAGGTTGTCCATAAGCTCCTGAAGGGATATGGCTGAGGTAACCACAAACCAATCTTTGGATTGCAGGTTCTAGCCCACCTACAATCAGAGAGGGCTCTCCCTTAATGATTTACCTTTGTTGATGATGATTTTAGGCTAGCTATTGGGTTCAGTGGGTTTTGTTTGAGTTTGGATGGAGTTTGAATGGAAGGAAGTCGCATTCAAGCAAAGAGGCACGCATAGGGTGATAAGTTTCAAACCATTGGGCATGGAGTCATGGATCAAGGCTTGCTGTTGTGTTTTCTTGGTGACAAGAGGATTATAGAGCAGGATAGCTACACATGAAACAATACCAATTGCTGAAAAAGATGGGATGAAAGTCAGAAATGAAAGTCAGAAATGAAAGGCAATTAAGAATGTTTCATCAGCTAACAGAGAAGGGAGGTGAGTGAATGGTTGTCTAGGAGCAGTTAAGAATTCCTAAACTAACATTCATATGTGAAAGAAATAGTGTAAACATGATCATTTAAGTATGCATATTCATAACTATTCCTGATGAAAACATGTAGAAATCATAGAAATTGAGCATAGGGTGTTGCCAAGCAAATCCTAAACTATTCTTCCTTTTTGTAATTTTACATGGTGAAACATATATGATGAAACAAACATGAAAGATTAAACAGATTTAAGGAACACTTATTGAATCATGTGGAAGCACAGGATTTCCATAGTCATTCTTCAACCAATTAAACACAGTACACAATTCATTCTCCGAGCTCTTAAGAAATCTTTGATTATAGAAATTATCACATATACAGTGCGAGTCTCTGCTCAAGCAAAACAACAAACCAACAAAGACCAACCCTCATTAAATTTTTTAGGGTGGTATATATAGGTAAAATATCCAAAAGTATTTATTACAACCGACCTAAACAGGTCTGTGGAAAAAGCTTTCTAAAACCTAACTTATGCTGGAATTAAATGCAAGTAAGTCTTCTTTGGGCTGCGCCAGAGGTAGTTGGATCAAAAGTGAGTTAAAGTGGTGTCTTTTGTGGCTTGGTGCAGTGCTCCTATAATAACTGTGCATTGAGTTCTGGTCCACTGATCTTTTGTGGGTTTTAATTGTGCAGTCATTTGTGCTAGTGAGCTTTGAACGGCTCCTTAACTGCTTCTTGACTTTCAAGGTTTTCTTTTAATGCTTCATTCGCCTCAAGCCCTGAGAAGATCTTCACTGATACACTTCGCCGCAACAATGATACTCTTTGACATGGATTTTGGCTTCATATTTCCTCTGACACTCTTTAGCAATTAAATTGGAACACTCTCTCTCTCTACTGATAAGCTCGAAACTATAAAGTCGGCATTCTTCTGCTTCTGTTTTGATAAAAACTATAAGATTGGCTATTTTCGGCTCTTTTTCGGCGCAAAACGGCTGCGGAATCAAAAGATTCCCTAAAGATTTCCCACTTTGGCCCATTTCCCATAGCGATGCATGATTAGCGCTAAGCACTAATTGCGCATCGAAAATTGCCCCTATTTCTCATTCCGGGCTTCCGAAGCTTGATTTTTGCACTTGCGCATTTTTCAGCTGCTGATGTCAACATGATGTGAGTGGTACGGTGGATGACGTCAGCATGAAGTCAGCAGTGGGACCCTCTTGTACGGTGAAGACGTCATCAGGGTGACGTGGCAGTACGACAGGGTGATGAGATGGCGGTACGATGGCAGGAGGCCGACGCAGGTAGGAAGGGGTGAGGTGGAGGCGATGTGGTAGGGTGACGCGACAGGATGACATGGTGCCCACATCATGTAAGGGGAAGGCAGTTTCCGATTGAAGTCGGACTACTTTTGGTATGGAGGTGGTATTTATTAGGGGCGGCCCGATGCAATAGGATGCTGCCAACTGTCCCGGTGTACGTCGGTAAAACCGTCGGACATCGGGTGCTAACTAACCATCACAAAAGGGTGCCCGATATGCATGAGGACCTTCGGAGTCGGGAGGGCTGATCCGACGGTGGTCGGGAGGAGAAGATGCATGGGTTTTAATGAAACAGCGCACGTGATAAAGTTTCATAGTTGCGGTCGCGGGTGGGTTTCGAATTTAGGTTAACGATTAATATGTTTCGGCGCTTTGGTTATTTATTAATCAAACATTAATAAATCCCAAAAATGTGATGCGTGGGGGTTGGTTAATGAATTTGGAAGGGGTTTTTTGTGTTTTGGAAGGAGTCCAAAAACTCGGAGGGGAAATTTATGTAGAGATGAGAGTTCTTACTAAGATCGAGGTGAACTTAGTAATTCCCAAGGGGATATTTATGGTTATGTTTCAACCAGAGGGAGGGGATATTTACATAGGGGAATTATTACCATAGTTTAGTAGGGGGAAGGGAAATAGATAGGGATTTACATAATAATGTAGGGAGTTAATATGAAAATGACAAGAAAGCACTAAGTCTCAGAGATTTTAGGCTTTAAAGGGGAGATAGAACTTTGTAGAGAAAGTATGGACCCTCCTTGAGTAAAGCAGATCTTTACAAAGGCAAATGATATGGAAAATGATGAAACTAAGAGATATCAAGTAGATCTTGACCTCTTTAGGGGAAGTTAGTAATTGATTTAGGGAAGAGGAAGAAGGGGAAGTTAGTTATGCCTTGCTTGAGATCCTCCATAGGATTCTTGCCTTGCAATACTGATTTGAATAGATATAACACTTGAAAACACAAAACTGATCACAATCATTGATTATGCAACCACCAAACTACCTACCAAGCCTACTTGCCTAGCATTTTTTCTTCTTTTGGTTTGGGTGCACTTAGACTTGCAGACCCAACTTTTCAATTTTTTCTTTTGCACTGTCCTCCTATATATATCTACACTTATTTCTTCCAGGGGCTCATATTAGGCTTTTGAGCACCCTTGCTTCTCTACCTATCTAAGAATCTGCCAAGATTAAGCTGTTTGGACAGATTATTCATTCTCTATATTCTAAAACAGGAAATTAAAACCTAGGGAGACCAAGATTAAGCTGTTTGGACCTCCCTTTCGCTGAAAATTCTACAAAAATGGAATAAATCTTCAAAATTGGGATGCAACGGTTGAACTTAGATTAGCACACTTTCATGGCCTCCTTCTTTGGTGTCTCTTAGCAAATATGGAGCATTGCAGCATGCAAAGTATGACATATTTGGCTTGTAAAAATGTCAATCATGAAATATGAGTAACCTGCTGCAGTAGGAGGCTAACATAAGGAATTTTCAAAAGTTTGCACTTACCTTAGTTGTTTTTCTTGTGAGTAATATTGAGCTTCTGCTCTCCCAATTATTTGGACAATATAGTGATCGGAGGATTGACAAAGGATTTATATTTATTTATAGATTTACCATTTGATGTGAAACGGATATTCAATTGTGTTGTTTTTTAGTTAGTTATAAAAAAGTTGATATTAGAAAAGATTGATATATTTTTTTTTTACATTAATTTACATTTTTTAATATTAGTTGTAAAGTGTATCTAGATGTAATGATTAATTTTATATAATTATTGGGTCGAGAGATGCTTTTCAACTTATCATATGGGAATGTGTAAGGGTAAATATTTGTAAAATTTAACAAATAACATAAACATTTAACAACTAGTTGATGATGGACTTCGTCACCAAGGCCAACGAGGATCAAACTTCATGGGGGGTGGTTGTGCCCTGTGCTAGGGGGAGGAGACATGATAAAAAGTCTAGTAAGATAAAGAGAGGAGACATGCTAAAAAGTGTAGTCAAATAAAGCGCTGGTGTGGCCTGGGATGTTGCAATCCCTAGGTGATTTCGATGGCTTAGATGTCCCTAGGTCACAGTTCCTCAAGCTAAGGTCAAACCTAGAGGATCACAAACAACTTGACAAAAATAAGAGGATCACAAAAAACTTGACAAAAATAAATAAATATAGAGTCTAGTATGATAGAGATGTTGTAGTGCCTCTAAATGAGTGTAAACATTTAAACCTTGGCAAAATAAATAAAATAATAAAATTCAGTCAATTATATTGTAACTTTGTTTTGTAGAGTAGCTTAAATAATAACATTCAATTAGTTATATTGTAATTTTGTTTTGTAGAGTAGCTTAATCCTTTCAACTCAAGTTAGAAATTATTCTCAGAGAAAAATTGAATAAATACTTATGACTTACATTAGTCAATGCTAAATTAATTGTTGTCGATAAAAAAAATCATCCTAAAATCTTTGGTAGGAATTAATAAATTGAGATTTGAAGTGGATAAATAAGTTGTTTGCTTAGGTAGAAGAACTTGCATAAATTTTGGTGGGTAGTAACCACTAGTAAGTCTACATATTTACAGTTTTACTCCTACATAAGGTATGACACTTATACACATGGCATTATATTGTGTTGCAATAAAACATTCAAGTTATGGTCCAATCAAATGTTTGAAAAACAGTTTTTAATAATATTGAAAAATACATATTTACTTTCAAAGTGAAACATAATTTGCATTGGTAAATTCTAAATTAATAATGATTAATAAACAAATAGATTGTTAGATTCTTGCCTTGGCAAAGACTAATAATGATTCCATAACCATATTTAAATTTAATTATAAGCACATAAAACTTAATACGTACAATAAACTTACAATATAACAATATTCTTAACCATACCTCCACTTTACCATGGATATTATTAGCTTGTAAATAGAATTTGTTACAATGCCACGACTTGTCAATACCACATGCCCAAAAACCAACCTCATTTCATAATAAAAAATAAAAAATAAAAATATAATAGAGCTTGCATATACCATTGATTGCATAGAGTGCCAATTCTTGATCATATGGATCGAGAGAGAGGGGAAGGGAGAGAGGGACAATGATAGTGGCAAAGTTGGAGGGCAAATTGAGAGAGAGAGAGAGAGAGAGAGAGAGAGAGATGAGGGGAGAGAAAGAAGTAGAGGGGGAGA
>APFE030382134.1:150291-165394 GCA_000404065.3 Pinus taeda | reverse complement strand
GGGGGGAGAGACAGAGTGAGAGATAGAGTGATGGGGGGAGAGACAAAGGGAGGGGGGAGAGAAAGGGAGAGAGAGTAAGGAAAATAGAGAGAAGGAGAAAGGGAGTGAGAGAGAGATGGAGTTGGAGGGGGGAAGAGAGAGGGAGGGAAGAAGAAATACATAAATAGAGAAAGGTGGAGAGAGAGAGAGAGAGGGTGACAAGGGAGAGGCGGAGATAGAGGGAGAGTAGGGGAAGAGAGAGAGGGAGAGGAAGAGGGAGGGAGAGAGATAATATAGACATGGAGAGATAGTGAGACATAGATAGATATGGAGAGAGAGAGAGTATAAATTGGGGGTGAGATAGAGAGACAAAGAAGGAAAGGCAAAGGAAGATAGAGATATAGATGGAGGGGGAAGTGGGAAAAAGAGAGAGTCAGAGAGAGGGAGGGAGGAAAATATAGATAAATATGGAGAGAGAATGCTAGGTGCCTATACTACTAGTGTAACCCATTATTGTTATTTATACAACCCCCTTATTATATTGTTGTGCCCATGTAGTCCCCATATTGTTATTATTTTTCCCCATAGAAGCTCACTATTGTTATTATTGTGCCGTTACATTATTATTGTTAGGTCGGCTCTGATTATATTATGACCCCTTAGACTCCTATATATAGAAAGGAGGTCTTGTCATTTGTATCACCCAAGAATTGTTCATTTGCGTAATGTAAAGGAGGTTTCCCCCTCAAACAGGCTGAATTCTAAGGCGTTCATCTATGTTTTCTATCTTTTTGTGAGATGGTTTCATAACATTTGGTATCGGAGCTTTGGATTCTAGGGTTTTGCTGCTCCAAACCAGCCATCATGGAATTTTCACTTTAACTCTTTTTTTGTGACATTACAGAATAAAAACAAAAAACCCATTTGAGAAGAAATTGTGCTGAACCTCATGTTCGAATTTTAGATCTTGTCTCTCTATATTTTCAGAGATATGATCTGAGGAAGTTAGGATTTTCGCAAGCTTCACAATTTCATCTAAAACATGTCATTGTGGAATTTGCGCTATACCATTTTTGCTATGGAGTTTCAGAAGCTAAAAATAAAACACATTTGAGAAGAAATCGGTGTGAACCTCGGGTCTGAATTTCAGATCTTGGCTTGCTATAGTTTCAGATATATGATCTAAGTAAGTTAGGATTTTTGTAAACTCCCGAATTACATCCTAAATAGGTGACCTTGGGAAAAGCTTCATAAATTTCTCTCTGAGCATTAGATTGAAATTTTGTAAGAAGTTACAGAAATAGGACGGACTTTATTTTGTTTGGGTATAATTTTTATATCCTAAGGTTGAAACAGTGACATGTGGCACATCGTACAAGTTCACTCTATTGAACTAGTCTATAATTAGGTCATCATGGGAGATTGAGAATAAATCTTTCTTCAAGAATCCAATTGCGATCAGACTTGTAGAGTTAGAAAGAGGACTTAGAGGGCTATTACAGGCTGAAATTTCAGAACTTAAAGATTCAAAATTATAGAGTTACAATCGTTTCAATATTGAGCTCCTAAAATCAAGAAAAAACAAGATGAGGAAGTTTGATGGCAAGGATCCAGTAAATTGGAGACTACAGATGGAGGAATATTTTGATCTACATGGTGTACCACTGTTACAAAAGGTACGTATTACATCTAATTATTTAGAATTGAATCAATTTTTATGGTATAAAGGGCTTTCTTCTTGTAAACCACTTGTCACGTGGTCAATTTTCACGAAGGAAATGATAGCACATTATGAGGATACCAAGAGAAACACCTTCTTTAGCCAATTGATAAATTTAAAACAAAAGTGTTCAATGGTAGAGCATGCTATCACTCAGGTTGTCCCTAAGCTCCTGAAGGGATACGGCCGAGGTAACCACAAACCAATCTTTGGATTGCAGGTTCTAGCCAACCTGCAATCAGAGAGGGCTCTCTCTTTATGATTTAGCTTTGTTGATGATGATTTTAGGCTAGCTATTGGGTTCAGTGGGTTTTGTTTAAGTTTGGATGGAGTTTGAATGGAAGGAAGTTGCATTCAAGCAGAGAGGTAAGGGGTAGTGTGATAAGTTTCAAACCATTGGGCATGGAGTCACGGATTAATGCTTGATGTTGCGTTTTCTTGGACACAAGAGGATTATAGAGCAGGATAGCTACACATGAAACAATACCAATCGCTGAAAAGATGGAATGAAAGTCAGATATGAAAGGCAATTAAGAACCTTTCATCGGCTAACCGAGAAGGGAGGTGAATGAATGGTTATCTAGGAGCAGTTAAGAATTCCTAAACTAACATTCATATGTGAAAGAAACAATGTAAACAGTGTAAACAGAGCACATCGAGGACTTTCAAAAATTTAATATAAGGGAAAATGATATTCCAGAGAAGCAGGGGATTGGTTCCTTCATAGGGACTTAAAGGATAACATTCAACATGAGGTTCGTATTTGGGAACCTTAGATACAAAATTCAGGTCGGCAAGAAAAGTGGAAAGAAAAATTATGGAAACAAGGAAGTCTACCCCTCACAACTACAAATATGGAAGTGTTGTTTCTCCTAGCCTTCCACAACCTATGAGGTTGACACCACAACAACTAGAAGAAAAAAGAGCAAAAAGGCTTTGTTAAAGGTCATAAGTGTGCTGAGAAGGAATTATTTTACATTGATCGTGAAGAGGAGGAAGAAAAGGATTAAGAAACATCAAAAGAAGAGGATACACACCAGGAACCAACCCCAGAGAAAGAAGAAATGAATCTGACCATATCTTGTAAAGCATTGGTAAGAATTACCACTCCTCAAACTCTCAAGATAGAAGGACATATCAAGAACAAAAATGTTCAAGAAGTGAAATATCACATCGAGCATCAAGAAATGAATCCAACCATATCTTGTAATGCATTGGAAGAAATTACCACCCTCAAACTCTCAAGATGAAAGGACATATCAAGAAGAAAAAGATTCAAGCAGTGAAATATCACATCGAGCATCAACAACTAGTTCTCCAACTTTTAAAGGATAACATCACTTTGGTGCAGAATCGAATGAAACAACATGAAGATCAACATCACAATGAAATTTTTTTTGATGTAAGCGATTGGGTATTTTTACGGCTACATATCAAGAAAGCTATTTTTGAGAAGGAAATGTTAGCAATAATACATGCACTTAAGAATTGGCGACCTTACCTAATTGGAAGACATTTCAAGGTAAAAATGGATCATGATAGCCTTAAATACTTTTTAGAACAAAGATTATCTTTAGAAGAACAAAAAAATGGGTCACAAATATGTTAGGTTATGACTTTGAAATCGTCTACAAAAAAGGGAAGCAAAATGTTGTTGCAGATGCACCCTCAAGAAAGGATGAGGATGTGCAAGCATTGTTTTGTGCTATTTCTATTATCCAACCATGTTGGATAAACGAAGCAAGGGATGAATGGAAGAAGGACAAAGAAGTGTGGCCACTCTTTCGAAAGTTGTAGAATATCCCAATTTAAACAATATTGCTAGAACTTGACAAGGAAGGAAAAATAATATTGGAGCCTCAAGCAGTCATAGAAACAAGAACTCGACAACTCTAAAATCCATCAATTTCAGAGTATCTCATCAACTGGAAGAAATTACCCACTAAAGATTCCATATGGGAGGATAGGAATTTTATACAGAAGCATCAAGAACTCCTCAAGCATTGAGGACAACACTTTTTGAAGGAGAGGGGCATGTTAGGTGCCTATAATACTAGTGTAACCCCTTATTGTTATTAATACAACCCCCTTATTATATTGTTGTGGCCATTGTAGTCCCCATATTATTATTTTGTGCCCCATAGAATCCCACTATTGTTATTATTGTGCCTTTACATTATTATTGTTATGTCGGCTCTGATTGTATTATGACCCCTTAGACTCCTATATATAGAAAGGAGGTCTTGTCATTTGTATCATCCATGAATTGTTCATTTGTGTAATATAAAGGAGGTTTCCCCCTAAAAGAGGCTGAATTCTAAGGTATTCATCTATATTTTCTATCTTGTTGTGAGCTGGTTTCATAACAAAGAGAGAGAGAACATGCATGTTTGGGAGGATGAGATAAAGAGACAAAGAAGGAGAGATGGAGGGAGATATAACCAACCTAGATCCATCTTAACCCCAAATTTATCAAGTGCCAAGAGAGATGAAATCACTCAAGGTGCAAACCTCTTTTTTGCGTATAAAAGTTGAGGAAAATTATAAATAATATGATATTAAACAATATTGATCATCAACTAATAAAAGTGATCAAATAGTTCATATACAAAATTATAATAAAATTTTATAAAGAAAAACTATAATTTTTTATAAAATAATTAACTTTATATATTATATATTATCATTGTTTACATTAAAAAAATAACTTTAAGATATAATTGAAATATATAATATTATATATATATATATAATTATATTATATATATATATTTATATAATATATTTATATATATATATATATTATATATAATATTTTAGTTATATATTAAATAATGTATGAGACATTTTTATTTGTGAAGAGATTTTTTTTTCATAAAATGTATCAATTGTATATTATATAAAGATGTACATATATTAACTTATTTCGAATTTGAATGGAAATATGTTCATGTTATAGCATCTTTCAATACTACTTTAGACCAGATGCTCTTGTATGGCCTGAACAATTCCCTTTCCTTTGCATACTTGACTTGATCTAAAAAAAATGTTTTTCAAATCCATATGCAACTTTGCATACTACAAAAAGCGCATACATACACAGTTCCTATGAACTATATCTACATACAAAATTTTAAAATTTGAAAAAATAAATAAAAAGCTATTTTTCAGATGGGGTTTATGTGTTTTACTGCAATCCGACCTTCAAGAGCTTGTGGCCTAATTGAAATAACCAATTTGAGGTGGCATATATACCCCCCTTGGGTAGGCCTTATATATATCATATGAGAGGTATCTATACTATACCTAAATTCCCCTAGATCAAGTCTGCATTTTTCGTGTGCCTACTACACTCTTAGTCTATTGAAACCCTTGTTTCCTTGCAAACATGTTCAATTCTCCTATCTAGAATCTCCTTTGCATTTATTATAGAGGAATTCTATGTTGGCTCGGGCTGGATGGATCCAAAGGAAGGTTTCATTGGTACCTTTGGCTTGGATCAGGTTGTAGCTTTCCTATACTTGATGCTATTCATTAATAAATAAGCTCATGTCTTGTTCCCGAAATATGTTGTCATCTTATGAATGTTAACTTATCATGTTTCTTATGATGATCTAACATATCTATATGTATGTGCTTTGAATTCTATTATGTCTATGCTTTTGTAATTGATTTGTAGGTTTGCACATTTTGGAGGAAGCAGAGGGTTTGGACCCTATGAGATTTACCTCAAATGTAGGACCCTCGGGTACGTCTCCTATCTAACCTTTTGTGGATTCGAATGTTTATCATGATTTCATGAGTGTTCTTTGTCGTTTTCATATTTCGATCTGTTGGGGCTGTTGAAGGAAATGTAACTAGGTTCAGTCTTCATAAATGTACTTTTGATATTTGTATTTATTCAATAAATGAAATATTATTTTTATAATATATGTCAATGAGTTTCTTGCTCATTGAAGTGGGTCTAGCACATGTCAAAGTGCTATAGGTGAGTCAAAGAGTCAAAATAATTATGTTGAATACCTTAAGGGTATGTTACATTATGTATATTTATGTATAAAAGTCAAAGAAGATGCCTCCAAGCAAAGTCAAGTATCCTCCTAGCAAAGACACAATCAAAAGAAGAAATTCCACTATTAAAGGAACCTATTGCAATAAAGAAATTCAAGTCAACCTCAAAGAAGCAAGTCAGCCTAAAGGAGGGACAATCCTCTATATATAGAGGTTGTCCACTCCTCTAAATATGTCGAAGATCATCTATGAAATCAACGAGGAATTGCAGTCAAATAAAAGGTGGAAAATTCGAGTTTAAGGAAGCCTCTTGAGAAACAAAGGAGGAAATATAACTAAAGTATAAAGGATTGTTTTAGGGTGATTGTAGCGACATGTGCAAGGAATAGAATGGCTGACTGCAATCACTACAGTAGCAACATTAAAGTTTCTCATCTATCATCATTTGGGCTTCAAACTAGGCCTACTAGGCCTCCTATACAAGTGAAGAAGGAAGGATATCAAGCAAAGGGAAAAGGAACCATAAAACGTCAACAAGAACTCTCACACGTGAGAGTATTATGGTTGTATTATTGTCACACTAAGCCTACCACCATACATCAAGAATAAACTCAGATGATCAAGAGAAGGAATGAGTATCCTTAGGTGAAGGATATCACTAAGTAAATGTATCTCTACTAGAAGTTCTACTAACTGTGGGAGGAAGAACGAAGTGCCAGAAGAAGGATGAGGTGCTCGGGAATGAAGTGCTGATAAAAGGTGAACAAAGTGCCAGGAAGACATAGTGCAAAGAAAAGGAAGGACTTGATGTGTGCTTGGAGGATCTTCTAGTCAAGGGTCTAGGGTTTGGCATTGATCAAGAAAGAATATTCAATAAGAAAGAAAATTACCAAAGGGTTTTCCTCTCAAGAGAAGAGAGGTTTTGACCTTGGAAGAGAGCCAACATATTGTGTTCTTGTTTTGTGTTTTGATAGAAGTTTGATGAAGCACACTCACATGCATTAATAATCAAAGAAGAATATTAAGCTAACAAAGAAAAATCGAAGAAAGACTTCACAAATTGTTATCTTGTCACGATGAATCACTCTAGACCTAATTGCCCTAGATTCTTCAACATGGTATCGAAGCTAAGGTGACACATCAAGGAAAGGGAAACTCAAGAACACTCATCAAGGAGAGGAATCTACAAGGTTGAAGCACCAAGCCAAATCTACTCAAGGAAAAGAAAGCCTACCATTTATCTTTCATCAAGGAAGATTGCATAGCAAGAAGAAGAGCCTTACACATAGGTACCTACAAAGAAGATCAAATCAAAGAGGAACCTACCTCATCTACAAGCTACCAAGAAAATCTCATCATCAAGCAAGTCCACTTGGCGAAGGAAACTTGAAGAACATCAAGATCCTAGGAAGGAAATCTATCAAGTATTCAAGGAGAAACAAACTCCACTACATCTCAAAATATATCAAGTAAGTATATGTCCCCTTCTGAATATACATAAATGTATTTTTGCAAGGAAAGAAATAAATTGGTAGGTACCAATAACTTTCTTGCATGGAAGAAGAGGATTGATTTACTTCTCAAAGAGAATGAACTCCTAGAACATGTCAAAGGGAATATCACTATCCACGCTAAGGAATAAACCCAGGCCTTAGCCATGTACAATAAGGATAAGACAAGATCTCAAAGGATTCTAATAGAATTTATCAAGGACTCTCTCATTCCTTATGTCTCAAAATTTGAAACATCAAAAGAAATTTATGATAAGATAGTATATCTATTCTCGGTATCCACAGTCGGAGATGTGATATCTCTAAGATATCACTTGTACAAGATGAATATATCAAAGGAAGGGATAGGTCCCTACCTCATGAAGATATATGAGATGAGGGATCAACTTCAAGATCTTGGGGAAGTCATGTTTGACACATAAATGATAGTTGTAGTACTCAATGCTCTATTTGTGGATTGGAGCAACTTCAAAGCAAGCATATATTCCAAGAAGGAAGCAACCACACTCAATGAAAATGTGGCCTCTATGCGAGACAAAGGAAACTAGAATTAAAGCAAAGGAAGATGTGGGATCAAATGAGTAAGAATTTCCTACCATGGCCAAGAGAAAGGGAAAATTTGGCAAATTTGGTCCATGAAAAAAAACAACAAAGACATGTCCAAAATCCAATTCTATGTATGTAAAGAATATGGACACTACAAAAGGAATTGTTCTAAGCTTAAGAAGGATAACAACAACAAAATAAAAAGGGAAGAAGCTTGTCTCAAGAGGTGAAAGAAGAAGAAAAGAAGAAAAAGAAGTAAGATCCTCCAAATCTCTACTAAGACTAAGTCAAGCTCTTTACTTCAAGTCTTCTTTCATGGTTTTGAGTAGGATAGGAGCATGTAGGAATAAAATGAAATTGCATGACTATAAAAATTTTCTAGAATCTAGAAGCATGAATTACATAGAGTTCTAGATACTCATGAAGAAGTAGCATTTATAATGATAATAAAATGGATGGTTAGAAATATCTTCTAGAATATAGGAGCATGGTAGATATATCTCAAGATATTCCTGTAGAAGGAGCATACCTAGTATAGGACCTCATCCATGATGAAAGAAGATTTATCATAATCTTCAAAGACCTCCATCATCAAAATAAAAGAAACATTTGCAAGGCAAGGGTATTTAAGATCCTATGATGGAATCTTCAAAAGAAGGTTCATGAACCAAAGTAGATGTCTCATTGGGAATCCCATTCATAAGATTCAAGAAAATGATGATATGCAGTCAAGCTAATATGAAGCAAGAAGGGCCACACCAAGTATAACCAGATGAAGCTAAGATGATCAAAGGAGAACCAAGATGAGGTATGTATGCATCAAAGTTTAGTCATGTTATAATTTGTATATTATTGAGTCAAGGGAATAGTTCTATAACATGATCAAGTAGGAAATAATTTCTTTCACCAATCACATGCTAGAAGGCATGTACTACAATGCAATAAAGTTCAACAAAATTATATGCTCACATAAGGAGTATAAGATTGCTGACTAAGAAGCAAGAAGAAACATTGATTAGTCCATGAAGCAAGCAATGAAGAAGTGCTCTCAAGGAGCATAAGATGGTAGACCAATTTATCCACAGAGAAGAAAACGACGAAAGAGATCAAGCATGCAAAGAACACCATGATCACCGAGAGTCACTATTTGAAAAGATACTTTGAAGATATCTCCCAAAAGAAAGCAGGACAACTCCGACAAAGGAAGGAAGGACCATTGACACCTATGAAGGCCTTGGAGATATGAAATATGTAGACAACTAATTCTAATCTACAAAGATGTCGCGATGAAGAATCCATCCAACAAAAGAAAAAGCAATGTCAAAGAAATATCAGGATGAATTCATGATGGGCTACTAGTCGAAGCATGTAGACAAGCAAGGACGGAAAAGCATCCATGAGAAGAGTATTCCGAAGCATGGAAATATGATAAAGAAGTAGCCAAATGACAAGAAAACCTGATGTATGACAAGAAAGCCACTTTCCATGAAGAAAGAAATGGACTGACAAACCAGGAAGGAAAGTGAATGATGATGGTGCCCTACCTAGAAGAAGTTCGAACAAAGACTTCATGACATCAAAGAAATGAAGGAGATCAAGCAGTTGAAGGACCCATGAAGAAGAAGTTTTTGATGAATGAAACAATCCCTAGTTAAGAGGGATCTGTGGCTTGTCCTTGATCAAGAGGGAGTTTTGGATAACCCCTGATTACAAAGGAGTGACAATTGTGTTTTTCCATCTCATGTATCATGCACTAGACCAAGACTAACAACCGTAAGTCTAGATGAAGGCCATGAATAGAAATGTAGACACAAGATAGAAACAAAATTCTTTTCTTCACTTGGGAAGAAAGAATGGGAGGATTGGGTAATCATCTGGCATCCGATACTCTTTGAGGATGTGTAGGGAATCCAAGATAAGATTAGGCAAGAGGAAAATATTCTTTGAGGGCTAGGAACCCAAGACAATAATAGTCCTAGAAGGTCATACTCAGTGAACTCTTGGGTGGGTATGTACCTTGAGAGAAAATTACTAAGGTTTCTATAAGTCATTCGTCTCTCCAACATTGTGATCTGATATATTGAGAGATAGATATGTCAGTCAAGGCCTTGTTGTGGAAACAATGCTGGTTATTATGATGCTATAACAGATGGATTTCCAATCTGGTTTCTCTTATGTAAATTCTTTAAAGATTGATAATAGCCAAACACCTTGTAATGTTGTATGAATACCTCCATAGTTAAGAGGTAGTTTTGAAGGAAATGTAACAAGGTTCAATCTTCATAAATGTACTTTTGATATTTGTATTTATTCAAGTAAGGAAATATTATTTGTATAATATATGTCAATGAGTTTCTCGCTCATTGAAGTAGGTATAGCACATGTCAAAGTGCTATAGGTGAGTCAAAGAGTCAAAGGAATTGTGTTGAAGACCTTAAGGGTATATTACATTACATATATTTACGTATAAAAATCAAAGAAGACACCTCCAAGGAAAGTCCAGTATCCTCCTAGCAAAGACACCATCAAAAGAAGCAATGACACCATTAAAAGCACATATCACAACAAATAAAGTCAAGTCAACCTCAAAGTAGCAAGTCAGCCTACAAGTTGACCTAAAGGAGGGACAATCCTCTATATATAGAGGATTTTCACTCCTCTAAATATAGTGAAGATCATCTCTGAAATTAGTGAGGAAGTGTAGTCAAATAAAAGGTGGAAAATTCGAGTTTAAGGGAGCCTCTAGAGAAGAAAAGAAGGAGGAAATATAACCGAAGTTTAAAAGAAAATTTTTAGGTGAATTGTAGCCACACATGCAAAGAATAGAAGGGATGAATGTGGTTACTATAGAAACAACATTAAAGTTTCTTATCTATCATCGTTTCGGCTTCAAACTAGGCCTCCTATACAAGCGAAGAAGGAAGGATCTTAAGCGAAGGAAAAAGGAACCATAGAACATCAACAAGAACTCTCACACGTGCAAGTATTAGGGATACAATATTGTGACACTAATCCTACCACCATACATCAAGAAGAAAATTGTATAATCAAGAGAAGGAATGAGTATCCTTAGGTGAAGGATATCACTAAGTAAAAGTATCTCTTCTAGAAGTTCTACAAATTGTGGAAGGAAGAACAAAGTGCCAGAAGAAGGATGAAGTGTTGGGGAATGAAGTGCTGATAGAAGGTGAAAAAAGTGTCAAGAAGACATAGTGTGCTTAGAGGATCTTCTAGTCAAGGGTCTAGGGTTTGGCATTGATCAAGAAAAAAGATTCAATGAGAAAAACACTTACCAAAGGTCTTTCCTCTCAAGAGAAGAGAGGTTTTTGCCTTGGCAGAGAGCCAACATATTGTGTTCTTGTTTTATGTTTTGATAACATTTTGATGAAGCACACACACATGCATTAATAATAAAAGAAGAAGATTAATGTAACAAAGACAAATTGGAAAAAGACTTCACAATTTTTTTATCTTATCACGAAGAATCACTATACACCTAATTGCCCTAGATTCTTCAACAGGGGCTTCCAACCTTGGCTCTAGGGAATATTTCCCACCAATAGAATTAGTGAATCTAATGGCGAATACTTTTGAATTATTTCCTAAAAGGGTTGTTTTGAATGATCTATGTCATTCATCTATTACTTTACTATTTTTTCAGTCTTTTGTAATCTTTCATGACTTGATCTCTCTACCTGATCTTTTATATATGGACATGTTTTCACTTCTAAATAGTCGCGTACATATGAATTTGCTTATGTTGTAACTCGCATATACACTGGTTTCTTCACTCACAGTCATGTATATACAAAGGAGTTCTTTTGAACATTCACATATATCTCTAAAAGCTTAAATTTTTTGATTTCCAAAATCTTATAAAGGTCTAATAAAGTCACTATATGCTTTTTAAGTCTTGCTGTGTAGAAATCTGTGATAGGTTAACCTAATGTAATATAAATCAAAGCAGAATACTATAACCTACTCTACTATCAATTTGCAGAGGCTTAAAGATCGAGTTGAACAATATAAGCAAAAGAAGAAGAATCAATGGCACAATACACATGAAAATACTTTGGGGAAAGTCTCAAATAAAAAACCCCACACTATTGTATTATCATACATGGTGGAAATACATAGGAATTATACAAAGCCTTAGCTCTCACAGTGGCCAGCTCTCAGCACAACCCTCACAGATGCTCACAGGAAATCTTGGCTTCTCTCCAGCCTCCCTCTTTACCCTCCAAGATCCTATTTCCTTGCATTGTTCCTTGTAGATGATTAGCCTATTATCAAGTGGAAAAGCAAACCTTCAAAACTGTGCAATCCTCAAGGATGAATCCTTGACTGCATGCATGATTTTTCTCCATGAGAAAACACATGAAACTGATAGTACATTGTCATTGAACATTTATCTCAACTGGGTCTTTCTCAGAATAGACATGCATGAGTTTTTGATGAGGGAATCTTCAGTTAACTGGAGTAGCACTAGTTTAGTGCATTAATGCATCAACTGACTGTTAACTCACTATTAGTTCCTCAAACAGTTTGGAACTAATTTTAACTAAACTTAACTCAGTAAACTGAGTTAACTAATTACAACTCAAATATAACTCAATCTTGTCTCCTTAATTTAAGGGATAACTCTTGCATGACTTCAAGAAGACTTCTAACTTGGATTTCTCCATCTAATTAATTTAAAATAAATTAATTAATTATTTCCAAGTAGTTGTTAGGACTAAATTTTATTTTAATTCAAAATTTAATTCAGGGACAAATTAAATTGGAATATTCTTGTTGCCATATTTCAACACTCCCTCTCAACAATAAAGGGATTATCTGCCACCTCGATCTTGTCTCTATGGAACTCGAATTTACACTTTAAAAATTCCTTTGTCAAAATGTCAACATCTTGCTCCTCTGTCTAAATATACTGCAACAACATGATCCTCTCGACCTATGAAAATCCACGGGCAACAAATATTGCCTTATGCTTGTCCACACTACCATCAACAACTTGCTTTACCTTGTAAAGCCAATGGGAACTAACAACTGACTTGTTCTCCGGTCTCAGAACCATGTCCCAAACACTGTTATGAACTATGGAGTCATACTCCTCCACCATAGCATCAACCCAAATTGGCCGCTGCACTACTTCCTCAAAGGAAGATGGCTCAGTCTCAACACATTTCCCAGCAAGGGCCATGTATCCAGTGTACCTCTCAGGTGACCTTCTTTGTCTGCGCTAAGAATATGGTGCTCCCAAATTCTCTCTCGCATTGTCCAAAAATCTGTCAGCTTCTCTTGTGCACTTCCATCCATCTCTAGAAGACTCTGCTTGAGTGGATGTCTCCACTCCTAGAACCTTTGCATGTGGTTGCTCCACATTAGTCTGAGGCTCCTCCTACTTAGGAACCAATAGTTCCTCCACAACCTATAGTTGGAGCTCCCTCTCAAGGGAAACTCACGTGGCCTTCTCCTCATCAAACTTGAGATCTCTGCGAACCATTATCCTTGACTAGTAGGCAAGTACACTTGATAGTTGTGAGGTGTATTAGTGTACCCCACAAATATCCCCAACTCTACTGTCGGCTCAAGCTTCTTCCATGAATCCTTTGTCACATGGAAATATACCGATGAGCCAAACATCCTGAAGTGACCCACGTCTGGTCTCTTACCAGAGAAAGATTCCTTTGGTCTCTTCATCCCAAGTATGTGATGCAGGCTTCTATTCTGCAAATATACCACTGTGTTGCATGCCTCATCCCACAAGTGAAGTGGTAGGCCTTGTTAATGCAACATTGCCCGTGCTGCCCCTAAAATAGTTCTATTCTTCCTCTCAGCCACCCTATTCTGCTGTGGGTTATGAGGTGCCATCAACTGTCGTTTAAGTCCTTCCACTGCACATAAGTGCTTAAACTCTTGAGAGATGTATTCTACACCATTGTCGCTTCTCAAGGCCTTGATCTTCTTCCTCGACTCTTTCTAGACCAAAACTTTGAAATCATAAAACTTTGTGAAGGTTTGGTTTTTCTTCTACATGAAATAAATCCAGCATTTATGAGAATAGTCATCAATGAAAATCACATAATACCTTGGCTTCACTTTGGATGCTGTCGAGAATGGTCCAAACAAATAAGTATGAACTCGCTCTAAGATAGCCTTTGCTCGACTGTCTCGATCATGAAAGGAAGACTTGGTGTACTTTCCCAAGGTACAAAATTTGCATGTGTCAAATTGATCAAGTTTAAATTTGGGAAGTCATGTAGATATATGGTACATTATCTTCAAAGCCCCATGATGCAAATGGCCCAACCGCCTGTGCCACAACTCGCCAATGTCTTTTCCTTGCACCAATTCTACTTTCGTACTCAATGTTGCATAATCATCTACCTCTAGTTTATAGAAGTTCTTCACTTGAATCCCTATCCTCTTGGTCTGACCCGTGGCTATGTGTCTTAGGAACGCCTTTCCTTTACTGAAGACAACATCGTAGCCTTTGTCCTCCAACATTGTGACCGATACCAAGTTATTCTTCAGTCCAAGCACATACATCACATCTGTCAAGGTGAGAGGATCTCCATGCTCCCTCTGAAAAGCAACCGTGCCCACTCTTGAAACGCTAGACCTTCCGTTGTCACCCATCTCTATGTGCATCTTGAGGTCTTTCTCCTCCAAAGCACTGAATAAATTTTTATCACCGGTCATGTGGAATGAGGCTCCACTGTCAAGATACTAGACACAACCCATCATCAATGATACCATGCATGTGATGAGGGTAAAGTCTATTTTGAATTGAGAGGCTAATGCCTCACCTTCTGATCCTTTCGAGGATCCCTTCTTGGACTTCTTCGATGGGAAATTAGCTGCATAATGTCACATATTGTGAAAATTAAGGCATCTTAATTTAGAAATGTCACCATTCTTCCCTCCATGAGAAGAATTCGATTTGAAATGGGAAGCCTTCCCCTTCCATTTCCTTGCCATACTTGATAAGTCTAGGTTTTCTTCATCATCATTCTTGGATGAAGAACCATCTCGTGTGGTCCTCTTGATCTACTCCTATATAAGATCTGACCATAGTTTTTCCCAATCCAACAGTCTTTCCCTTCCACTCATAGAGTCCTGGTAGCTATTCCAACTCTTTGGAAGGCCAAGGAGAGCGAGGCTCACCATATCATCATTGGGAATAGTTATTCCCACACTACCAAGCTCATCTCTGCAAGTGGTGAGCTTGTTAATATATGTGGAAATAGTATCGCCCTTCTCCATCTTGATTCTTCGAAGCTTATCCTTGAGCGCCAATTTCCTCTGGTCGCTACTATTTTGGTAGAGGTCC